>JARSSU010037132.1:10000-11942 GCA_029619165.1 Eurosta solidaginis | reverse complement strand
GGGATTTTGTGTTGGGGATTATGAGTTTGGGGATTTGATTTTGGGGATTTTGATTTTGGGGATAATGTGGTAGACCCGAAAATTATACCACAGCTGAAGATATTGCCTCGAGTGCTGCTTTCCTTGCGCTTAGTATCGAATAACTCTCATTTGTAGCCACGTTGCAGGTTTTTTTCTGCGCTCAGATATGTGGCGATGTTCGGCAATCATACCAAATGTACTAGAATGATAGTTGTGGGGCCTAATATTCCTGTTAAATCAACTTTGATGTCTTCTGCAGCCGTATGTGTAGCATTCACGTGTATGACTTTTGTGGAAACTCTCAAATACAGAATGGGCTCATATAGCTTTGCTCACCACTCTGTTTTAATTTCTTTTAAATTTTTTTGCTTATGTAAATGTCGTATCTGAGAAAAGGGATGAGCAAGCTGCTCTCTCGATATTTTTACCTTTCAGGAATGAATTTCCATGTGAGTCTACCACGTTATCCCCAAAATCAAATCCCCCAAAACAAAATCCCCAAATCAAAATCCCCAGAAAAAAATCCCCATTTTATGTGTGAAATAAATTCAAATTAGGTTTAAAATCGCCGCGACCAAAAAAGGCTAATATAATAATCCATACCAACTTTCTGCATAAACGGCATTCGGCCCGCGATTATAAAAAATAACCCTGGGCTACGCCATGCCAAGTCCGGGTGTGTGGTTTAAACGTGGCTGCCGCCACGGTGATGTCCTTCTGCGTAGTACACGCTTCTGTTAGCTTGTTCGAATTAGTGCGACTAGCAGTCCTATATATGGATAAGTAAAAATATGTATAAGTATTTTAAGTTGTACAAAGCAACCAACGACTTTTCATTTAGAGATCGATATTTATTATACATGAATCAGTTCAATGTGCTTGATAGTTTTTATATAATAAATACATCTCCCGTTTCGAAGAAGAGTTAAAGCAAAATCCCAAGGCCTTTTGGAACTTTGTCCGTACAAAAAAAGGTTGCTCCAATATTCCAACCTCTGTCAATTTAATGGCATTAGTTCAAACAGTTAGTGGAACAGTGAACCTTTTTGCTGATTTTTTCAAATCTAATTTTGTTGTTGACTCTAATATTTCTGATGTTAGGGTTGGTTCTGATACAGCTAATACCTTGGACTTTGGCTCATTATTGGTATCGGAAACAGATATTATTATTGGCATCTCGTCCCTACAATCTTCTTTAAAAAAGATATTGATGGGCTGTCTTCTTTTTTGGTTAAAAAATGTAGTAGTTCGCTATGCGTGCCGTTGTGCCATATCTTTAATGTGTCTTTGTCCACTGGCGTTTTCATTGATCGATGGAAATTGGCTTCTATATTCCAATCTTCAAGTCTGGAAATAAGAGCGAGGTAGCAAACTACAGGCCAATCTCTAAACTATCAACCTGTTCAAACTGTTTGAGAAAGTAGTAAAGGAGAAGTTGGCTTTTGCTATTAAAGGAATAATCGATCCATGTCAGCATGGGTTTGTTGCGTGTCGTTCAACAGTGACAAACTTAGCTGTTTTTTCGCAATACTGCGTTTCTGCTTTTAAGGATGGGTATCAAGTTGATACTATAATACAGATTTCTCTAAGGCGTTTGATACAGTGTCCCACAAGATACTTCTTCAGAAACTTGAGTACATTGGTTTCCATTCAGCTTTTCTGTCATGGTTAAAGTCATACTGACAAACCGAATTTTAGTTGTTGAAATCGAGAATATGAGATCGTATGAGTACTGGCAACCTCTGGGGTGCCACAAGGTAGTATTCTCGGTCCAATCTTATTTGTTATCTTCATTAATGACGTCGGCTTATATTTAAGCATTCAAATTATTTACTTTATGCTGATGATTTAAAACTGTTTAGGCGTATCACCACTGTATCTGATGCATTGCTCCTACAGAGAGATTTGGATGCTCTTAATG
>JARSSU010037132.1:0-5000 GCA_029619165.1 Eurosta solidaginis | reverse complement strand
AAGATTGTTTAGTTTATGGTTGGTCGTCTCTTTTTTCTTGATTTTTTTTGGTGTCTTCTTATCGCCATTACCTTGGGTTTAATTTTATGACCGGCGGGTGGTTTGTGTACTCGTGCTCGAATTCACGTGGTTTTTACCCCCCTCCTCCCCCCCTCCAAACAGGAAAATGGGTAATAAGCAGACTGAAAAGGTTAATCATAAGAATATATAAGTTTAATGTACCAGTCACATATGCTTATAAATGTATAAGTTCTTTATTTTACAAAAGATAATGAGTGCAGAGTACATCCATATCAGTTAACATTATTATATTACACCCATAATCTATGTTCGCTTAAGTATTAACGAAAATAAAAAGAAGTAGGACGCACCGATCTATTTCAAGAACTCGGTATACGGTCAAGAAAGGTGGACCTAGGTGGTGACTATAAACTTTGTTTGTACCATACGAAATAAATACGTATGGGTATCAAAGTAAAGAATAGACCTAATAAGTATAATAAGAATGAAGTTATTTATTGTTTTTTTATAATAAAAGGAAAAAAAAAATAAAAGTGGTCTACAAAGGTAAAGTTGCTTACTGCACGCTACGAACGGGCCAGAATGGCAAGGCACTTTTCAAAGAGTTAATCAAGCCCATAAAGGTAGGAACCAAGGGGGTGCGACTCTTAGATACGTTGTGTGTACAATTTGGGGAGCAAATGAGTAAAGGGTTAATGAGTATTTGTAAAAAGAGTGGATGTGGAGCACAGTAATCTAATAACATTTACTTATATAGATGGATGGGATCCCGGCCTAACTGTTCGAACGGTGATCGCACTAAAAGAAGGGACAACAGGAAAAAAGATGACGATTCGAGACTGTGGTTTAGATGACAGATTATCCAATATATATTCTCCAATTTATAGTAAGGTTGTATCTAAATTAACAATGTACATAAATGATAGGTCTTTTATAAAAGGTATTATGTTAGGTGGTAGGGGCCAGAGAGATAAGTCAGGTACGAACATATAACAGAAGTTCAAATTTGAATAATGAGATGCGCATCATATAATGATGAAGAGTAAGACCGAAGCCCATGGCGCCGGGTGACGCCAGAGAATGACGTCGTGGACAACGCAATGACGGTTATCAATATGAAAGGGACTCTACCGGAGAAATGAGATATTGGTAAAAGGACTAAAATATAAAGAAATAAAAACCATACTTTTAATTTTCTTTATGTTTATAACAAAAGGTCTCCCAATACTGCCGTGCGTCCCCAAAGTAATATGGCGGCACTAGAGGGGTGACTTATACATATCAGATAAAAGGGGATCTGCAACACCTAATATACTGTGGTCGAATGCGATTATCGCAACTTAAAGGCCACAGCGCAACAAGGGTGGACTAAATACCAGATAACTAATTGTGTAATCGCCAGTGCTACGAGAAGGAGGATATGAAGACAAAAACAGTCAAGGTATTAAGGAATAAGGATGGGTGATAAAAACAAAAGGAATTAGTAAGTACTAAAATAATTTGAATATCACTCATACGGTAAGAGTGAGGCTGTATTTTTAGGTAGGGTGATCTACATCGCCTTTTCGAGAGATTATCGCCCATAAAGGGGGGCCAAGTGAGGTGAATATAGAGTAAGGTTAAATGTAAATAGTGACAAATAAGAAATAAAAAAAAAAAAAATGAAGGCTGAAACAAAAAACGGATAAGGTAGTTAATGAGTACACTTTTCAAAAGGTAGATAAATAGTCACGTTAAAGGCAACTATAAATGTTCTAAAATCTGTGGCAGCAATATTTCGATGAAGCATGTCTATTAAATTAGCATAAATGTAAAAATAGTTGGGACAACTCAAAGGTGCAGATGAGCTCTAAACCTTGAATATATATTTGTATCTGATTTAATAGTAATAGGTGTACATCAAAAATTAAAATGACATAATAAAATATATCCACTAAAATGTCATAGGATATGCATAGGAAAAAACAGGTTGTTAAAACGACTAAAAGATTGTGACCTGTAGATATATATATTGGCCCATTATTATAAGTTTCCTAGTAAAGGTTAGGTTCTGCCCTCTTTTACGAAGATATCGCATGATAAAGGTGGTCAATATAAGGGGTGAATCCCTTTTTCATCGAGAATACCGGTTTGTACAATATAGAGGTATCAAATAAGGAGTAAGGTGTTATAGAGAGTTGACACTTTAAGAGAAGACGAGCATACGCGGCCTCAAGATCACACACATAAAAAACAACAATCATAACCAAAATATATAAGACTACGATGTTCTTCAATAGCAAAGTTATATTTCTCTTACTCAAATCTCAATCAATTCCAAGTGGACGCATCTTTTCAGGATATATATTCTATTAATACAGGCAATATACACACAAAAAAATGGTGGAACAGTCCGGGTGACTCTAAACTTCTGTTCTTGTATACTGATTCTATTGTACTTTTTGAAGGACAGATATCCAAAACTTAATACAAAAGAGGAATATAATAATAAATTTAGTAAAAAAAGAAGAAAACTTTATTAAAAAGGAATAATAAAAATAAAAAAAATAAATAATAACAAAAAAAAAAACAAAGAGTAAAAGAAAAACATTACATAACGACACCCAAAAAACGTCCCGAATCTATATCTTGGCTAGCTTGTAAAATATTAAGGTGTATACAGGTCGCCCCTCCACCAATCCAAAACCACTTTTACCGAAAGTAAAATTAGCATTAGACAATACAATAAAAGGTAGGGACAGAGCAACGTCATGCGACTCATAGAGAAGAATCGTTATGCATACAATACTTGGTGATAGATCAAACAAAGTAAATAACAAAACAGTTTAATGAGTATTTTAAAAGAGTGCCCCACTGTGGGCCGGCAATACATTAACGAAGCCAAATACCTAACATAGTATTGAATATGATATATATAAAATAAGGTGTGAAGCGTCTGAGTGTGCGAGGGTAGAAAAATGAAAATAATATCAAAATAAATAATAAAATTAAATAAACGACATAATAAACATATCAGCCCCTACACATACGACCCCCACAGAGCAAAATATTCATTGAAATGCCATACCACAGACATAAAAATACTAAGAGGGGGAGCAAAACGGATACAGTAAATATAGTAAATTAAGTGACTCAAAGAAATAAATATATACTAATGGTATCTCTTTAACCATGTTCGAGTACGCCCATTGACCCTAGAAACTGACCATGAAATGCGAGTGAGAGCAACATTAGCCAACTAGGCTATGAAATAATGATTTTATTATTGTTATGTTTTTATTAAAATCTTTTTTTTATTGTTAAATATAATACTATTGGTTGTATTATACTATGTAGTAGATTTTATGTCTTTTTTTGATGTTTATATAGGTTAGCAATGTTGTTTATCGGCTTTGTATAAGTGATTGATTCACTCTGTTTATCTTCATTTTTCTCATTTTGATAGAATATATATATATGTGATATTTTATCGCCATACTCGTTATATCTACTTTATTAAATAGTTATGTCTAGGGCCTTTAGGTTCGTTGGAACTCTATAATCAAACGAACTACAACGTAATTTGATAAACAAATCCGCACAGGTCAAATCATAATGAAAAGTAGTCAGTAGTGTATGAATGTACATGAAGTGAGGGTATTGCGAACACACCCCATTATGAGATTTAATATATCATCAATTGAATGATCAGTATGGCGGGAGCATGGTTACTAAGTAGTTACATACTATAAATATATTAAATGACAATATTAAGTAATGGGAACAGTACCGTTTATTATTGGTATAAATATATAATTTATTGGATAGAGTTATCAGTGTAGTTAATAAGAATAAAATTATAAATAGAAGTGATCATGGCACATCTCGATTACGCCTCAGATTTAAGCTTCAGACTCTAGAACATAGCAAAGAGCAAAGGTATCGCAAAGTATCAAAATGGTGCCGACAGGTCCATGCAAGGATATTGAAAGGACATTAATAAAACTTTGATCTTTCACGCTACGAATATCAAATGGAGATAGTCAAATATACAAGGAACCATAATATGACAGGGATTTTAAAAGGAAAATAATAACAAACTACAGATTAATATATCCCTCCAGCGGGGGACTTAGTTGCGTAGTAGTGTTTGTTGTCGCATGAAAAGAAATAGAAAATCTTTTTCAGATGCGAAGAGAGCAGCAAATTAATATCGAAAAGGATTTATTTTTATAACTCTAATCGGCCAATAGATAGTTAATTTGGTTAATAATGTATCTCTAGAATAGGTATTGTTACAATCTTCATACATGTAATAAATATGGAAAATGTGATACATAAATCAGTGAAAGGTTGTACATTTGCCTGTGAATAGTGAAGATATTTGTATATCACAAATTATGGAAGTATCGTTTACAAAAAAATAATATCTTGTTAGTGTCCGGGCCATACACCTGTCAGTTTCTATCATAGCGTAGTCTGGACCAAGTATCGGCTTTTCGAGATTGGGCCATGATCGACATAATAGTAATATAAAGGTGGCGACCAAGAAAAACAGAAATATATGCCCGCCCCATGCAATATTATTCAAGGGTGACTCTAAACTTTGTCTTGATCTAATAATCGCAGCCCACTTCGCAAAATTGAGAGAGTGATCAAACTCAAGGTATTTTAAATGACGAACGGTTATTAAGAAAGGGAAGTACAAACACAACAAAGAAGGATAAACCCCGAAGTCCACTGCGCGGTTGTTGGATAGTGCGGTACGTACTCACTTTACTCAAAAGAGATATCGCCGAATAAAAGAGTATGGGAAGATCATCGAACGGAGAAGGGTGACTAGTAAAAATTTAGTACATAATGGTCCCCTTGTAAGTAATAACAAGAATTTAACACAAAAACCAATGGTGTGTTTACATCACTACTTATCAAAATTGCTAAGTAAGGTTTGTTAATGGTAACTAGGACTTGAAAAGCAAAAAAAAGGGAAAAAAAAACTA
>JARSSU010037131.1:0-41501 GCA_029619165.1 Eurosta solidaginis | reverse complement strand
TTTTTTCGTATTTGGTATAGAGTTATGGCATTTTTTTCTTTTTTGTTCGTAATTTTCGATATCGAAAAAGTGGGCGTGGTCATAGTCGGATTTCGTTCATTTTTCATACCAGATAAAGTGAGTTCAAGTAAGCACGTGAACTAAGTTCATTAAAGATATGTCGATTTTTGCTCAAGTTATCGTGTTAACGGCCATGCGGAAGGACAGACGGACGACTGTGTATAAAAACTGGGCGTGGCATCAACCGATTTCGCCCATTTTCACAGAAAACAGTTAGCGTCATAAAATCTATGCCCCTACCAAATTCCAAAAGGATTGGTTAATTTTGTTCGACTTATGGCGTTAAAAGTATCCTAGACAAATGAAATGAAAAAGGGCGGAGCCACGCCCATTTTGAAATTTTCTTTTATTTTTGTATTTTGTTGCACCATATCATTACTGGAGTTGAATGTTGACATAATTTACTTATATACTGTAAAGATATTAAATTTTTGTAAAAATTTTACTTTAAAAAAATTTTTTTTAAAAGTGGGGCGTGATCCTTCTCTGATTTTGCTAATTTTTATTAAGCGTACATATAGTAATAGGTGTAACGCTCCTGCCAAATTTCATCATGATATCTTCAACGACTGCCAAATTACAGCTTGCAAAACTTTTAAATTACCTTCTTTTAAAAGTGGGCGGTGCCACGCCCATTGTCCAAAATTTTACTAATTTTCTATTCTGCGTCATAAGTTCAACTCATCTACCAAGTTTCGTCGCTTTAGCTGTCTTTTGTAATGAATTATCGCACTTTTTCGGTTTTTTCGAAATTTTCGATATCGAAAAAGTGGGCGAGGTTATAGTCCGATATCGTTCATTTTAAAATAGCGATCTGAGATGAGTGCTCAGGAACCTACATACCAAATTTCATCAAGATACCTCAAAATTTACTCAAGTTATCGTGTTAACGGACGGACGGACGGACGGACGGACATGGCTCAATCAAATTTTTTTTCGATCCTGATTATTTGATATATGGAAGTCTATATCTATCTCGATTCCTTTATATATGTACAAACAACCGTTATCCAATCAAACTTAATATACTCTGTGAGCTCTGCTCAACTGAGTATAAAAATGGGCCGGTTAATTTATTATTTCTCTTTAAAGTTTTTTTGTGCGCTACGAATTATTTTGGAACAATGTTTTAAGAATTTTGTACAGACCAATATAGGTGAGGCCTGAGCGGTTTACAAAAACAATTGCGTGAAAGCGCTTATGAGGTGGCGATCCATGTTTCAACTAGTAAAAAATGAATTATAGTATTTCGGAATGAACATTTTTTCATAATGCACGCGTATAATCTTAGGTTCATTCCCTTTTAGAGATTTTTATACTTAGTTGAGCAGAGCTCACAGAGTAGAATATAATAACTATAAGATAGATATAGACTTCCATATATCAAAATCATCAGTATCGAAAAAAATTTGATTGAGCCATGTCCGTCCGTCCGTCCGCCCGTTAACACGATAACCTGAGTAAATTTTGAGGTGTCTTGATAAAATTTGGTATGTAGGTTCCTGGGCACACATCTCAGATCGCTATTTAAAATGAACGAAATCGGACTAAACCACGCCCACTTTTTCGATATCGAAAATTTCGAAAAACACAAAAAGTGCGATAATTCATTACCAAAGACGGATAAAGCGATGAAACTTGGTAGGTGAGTTGAACTTATGACGCAGAATAGAAAATTAGTAAAATTTTGGACAATGGGCGTGGCACCGCCCACTTTTAAAAGAAGGTAATTTAAAAGTTTTGCAAGCTGTAATTTGGCAGCCGTTGAAGATATCATTATGAAATTTGGCAGGAACGTTACTCCTATTACTATGTGTATGCTTAATTAAAATTAGCAAAATCGAAGAACGACCACGCCCACTTAAAAAAAATTTTTTTAAGTCAAATTTTAACAAAAAATTTAATATTTTACAGTATATAAGTAAATTATGTCAACATTCAACTCCAGTAATGATATGGTGCAACAAATAACAAAATAAAAGAAAATTTCAAAATGGCGTGGCTCCGCCCTTTTTCATTTAATTTGTCTAGGATAATTTTAATGCCATAAGTCGAACAAAAATTTAACAATCCTTGTGAAATTTGGTAGGAGCTATTTCTAGGACGATAACTGTTTTCTGTGAAAAAGGGCGGAATTGGTTGAAGCCACGCCCAGTTTTTATACACAGTCGACCGTCTGTCCTCGTCGTCCTTGCTCGGCCGTTAACACGATAACTTGAGCAAAATCGATATATCTTTACTAAACTCAGTTCACGTACTTATCTGAATCACTTTGTATTGGTATAAAAAATGGCCGAAATCCGACTATGACCACGCCCACTTTTTCGATTTCGAAAATTACGAAAAATTAAAAAAAAATGCTATAATTCTATACCAAATACGAAAAAAGGGATGAAACATGGTAATTGGATTGGTTTATTGACGCAAAATATAACTTTAGAGAAAAAACTTTGTAAAATGGGTGTGACACCTACCATATTAAGTAGAAGAAAATGAAAAAGTTCTGCAGGGCGAAATTAAAAAGCCCTTGTAATCATGGCAGGAATACTGTTCGTGGTGTTAAATATATAAATAAATTAGCGGTACCCGAAAGATAATGTTCTGGGTCACCCTGGTCCACATTTTGGTCGATATCTGAAAACGCCTTCACATATACAACTACCACCACTCCCTTTTAAAACCCTCATTAGTACTTTTAATTTGATACCCATATCGTACAAACACATTATAGAGTCACCCCTGGTCCACCTTTATGGCTATATCCCGAAAAGGCGTCCACCCTAGAAACTAAGGCCCACTCCCTTTTAAAACACTCATTATCACCTTCCGGTTGATACCCACATTGTACAAACGCATTCTAAGGTCACCCCTGGTCCACCTTTATGGCGATATCCCGAAAAGGCGTCCACCTATTGAACTTAAGGCCCACTCCCTTTTAAAATACTCATTAACACCTTTCATTTGATACCCATATTGTACAAATAAATTCTAGAGTCACCCCTGGTCCACCTTTATGGCGATATCTCGAAAAGGCATCCACCTATAGAACTAAGGCCCATCCCTTTTAAAATACTCAATAACACCTTTCCTTTGATACCCATATCGTACAAACACATTCTAGAGGCACCCCTGGTCCACCTTTATG
Organism: Eurosta solidaginis; assembly: GCA_029619165.1. Lineage (NCBI taxonomy): Eukaryota > Metazoa > Arthropoda > Insecta > Diptera > Tephritidae > Eurosta > Eurosta solidaginis. The sequence continues at coordinate 38,296 of JARSSU010037131.1, read as the reverse complement.
GTAATATCTCGAAAAGGCGTCCACCTATAGAACTAAGGCCCACGCGCTTTTAAAATACTCCTTAACACCTTTCATTTGATACACATATCGTACAAACAAATTCTAGAGTCACCCCTATTACACCTTTATGTCTATATCTCGAAAAGGCGTCCACCTATAGAACTAAGGCCCACTCCCTTTTAAAGTACTCATTAACACCTTTCATTTGATACCCATATCGTCCAAATAAATTCTAGAGTCACCCCTGGTCCACCTTTATGGTGATATCTCGAAAAGGCGTCCACCTATAGAACTAGGCCCACGCCTTTTAAATTCTCATTAACATCTTTCATTTGATACCAATATCGTACAAACAAATTCTAGAGTCAGCCCTGGTCCATCTTTTTAGCGATATCTCTAAATGGCGTCCACCTATAGAACTATTAAAATACTCTTTGATACCTTCCATTTGATACACATGTCATAAAAACAGATTCCAGGGTTACCCTAGGTTCATTTTCCTACATGGTGATTTTCCCTTATTTTGTCTCCATAGCTCTCAGCTGAGTATGTAATGTTCGGTTACACCCGAACTTAGCCTTCCTTACTTGTTTTTTTTTGAGCTTATAAAAAATAAATGCATGACACGATAAACTTAAAAGAGATTTGAGGCGAGCTTCTCTTCTAATTTGCGCTGTGCTTCTTTTTAATTTTCCCTTTTTAAATGGCGGGAAGGGACATACGTGTTTTACGCGACTCCGAACGGCATCTGCAAGGCCGACTAATTTCACTGATAAGCTTTTCATGGCAGAAATAAACTCGAAGTGCTTGCCAAAAAGCTTTCTTCTTATTGACAAAGCTTATTTCTAAAATTTTGATGTTACTTTGCCCGGGGCGTGAACTCAGAATCTTCGGGGTTGTAGGCGGAGCACGCTACCAGCACAACACGGTGGCCGAGTTAATAATTTGTCATATCACATACTAGACATTTTGTGCTCCTGGGGATGGATTCATTAACTATGGATTTTATTTACTTTATTTATTTATTTAATCTTGAAATTGTTACATTTCTTACAGGCTAATTACTAGGCCAGGTCGATTTTTGGGAGGCAAAAAAATCGCCCATTTGCTCTGTGAAAATCATATTCTAGGGATCAAAATAAGAAACTTTGTCGAAGGAACCATACCTCTAAAACGAATTCTTATGTCCCCTCTTTGGGTCGTAGGGGCAAATTTTGAAAAATCCAATTTTGAAATGTAATAGAAAAGATAATTAAAAAATTATTAGAAGTTAGCGTTTTTACAACCTTTAAAACCAAGGCATCACCGTGATGCATTTGCATGTCGTAAACATAGTTGTGTGGGTTTTTTAGTCAACTCATTTTAAAAAATGAAGGTATCACTGTGATACAATTAGCAGATCGTAAAATTGCTTGTGTTGTTTTTTTTAAGCCACCACAAGACACAGCGGGTAGAATTGAAATTGCCCCTACCCAAAACTTCGACCCAAAGTGTGGGACATCAGAATTCGTTTTAGAGGTATGGTTCCTTCGGCAAAGTTTCTTACTTTGATCCCTAGAATACGATTTTCACAGAGCATGAGCGATTTTTAAATCGACCGCCCTACTAATTACAAATGTAGGCAAATACCAACTAACTTAAATGGTCATTAAGTAGCATTTTAAACCTATTTCACAAAAGGAGCAATCCAAAACTGAAGAATTCGGAAGCAAATGAACTCTTTAAGAGCTCTGACAACAGGAGCATAGCAGCATATTGGTCCTCGCCAGCATGTGGCATGATTCTTAACAAATATTAGCAATAAGAAAGAAAATACGTTCATTAAAAGGGGGCAGTCCACCACGCCCAGATATCAAATTAAAATGAAAGTTAGCGATAAGAAGGTTCTCCTACAATTTAGTATCTTAAGGCCGATAAGTAAACATCTAGACTCATAAGGCGGGAACTGGAAGCGTCAAAAGGAGGGGTCGCAGAGCGTACTAATAAAAAGTTTCTCAAATCTCACCTGAACTAATATGACAAGAATAATGCGGACGCCAAACAAAGCTGCATATTCTAGTTTCGAGCGTACCAGTGAAGTAAAGAGTGTCTTTAAAGTATACGGATCAGAGAAATCTGAACTGAACGTCTGACAAAAGCGCAGCATAGAGTACGACTTAGCTATGGTGTAGTTAAGATGGCTATGAAAAGTACACTTGGAATCAAAGACCACCCCAAGATCAGTGATTTTAGAAACAATGTCTTAGTTGTGAGCCACCATAAGATATGAAGTAGAGATAAGAGTACGGGACTTGGAATAGGGCTACATGGGAGCATTTTTTAATATTAAGGGGAGCATATTTTTCTGACACCAAGCTACAATATGTCAAGATCACTCTGAGTTTCGCCGAGTCAGAGGACACGTTATATTGGCTGAAATCTTCATGCCATCAGCATACAAGAGAAATTTAGATATTAAAACAAGTAGTAATATCATTGATGAACATCACAAAAGAATCGGACCCAAAATATTTCCTGAAGAACCCCAGAGGAGGCATTGAAAGAAATACGAGGACACCCCATCAACTACACTTCACAAGATCGATTAGAAAGATACGATTTAATCGCAATTTAAAAATTTGAAAAACCCATCATTACTCAGTCAGGTCAGCCTCGAAATTCGTACTGAAAAATCTTCAAAACATTTGCAGCATCTAGAGCCGAATCCGCTTGCGTATCTTTGTAAAATAAAGCCGAGAGGATACTAGAACACGATCTCTTGACTTCACATAACGCCAAAAGCCTTCGGATTCACTTTATATCGTCTTCAATTTACTTATATATTCCGCTTCAAAACTTTGCTCATGACTTAAAGTCTTTCAATATTTTAAATACAATTCTTTGTAAGTAGGAGACCTGGATTTTTTAATTTTTGAAAAAACTTGTTTCGCAATTCTTCACTTTTTTCAACTCTTTTGTGCAACCAGAAATTTTGTAAACCTTTTTTTATACACTCGGAATATGTCACAACAAATGCAATTAAATTATTCTTAAAAATATTAAAACAACCGTAGCTTCAACCTCAGCAAATAGCGAATCCCATCAATAGACTCAATTGCCGCATTAACAGCACGCAACATCGTAATTTTAAAACGAAATTTGGAAAGTGAATCTTCTACGTAATAAGTATTAAACTCATAAAATTTCAATGGATAACAAGCGTACATGATGGGGACCAGGAGTGGACAAGGGTCTAGACATTCCTGGAGGCAAAATTCATATTATCACATACAATATGAGATCTAATATTCTATTAAGACTGTTGTTAAAACTGTTAATCTGACTAAGGTCACATCTTGAGAAGCCGTCAATCAAATAGGTTTCAGCAAACGCATTTGAAGACTTATGAAGAAGCCCCCGACTATTATCAAAAGTAGACGCATTCTAGATTACTGAGTGTTGAAGTCGCCAAAACGCAACATTTCATGACTAGATGCTAAAGCTAAAATTTTATCAACATGCTCTTTATAAAGTAAATCGCTACTAGTAGGCGGTACATAAGTAGCACAAATTAAAAGTTTAGAAACTCCATGAACAGAAACGCAAAGCATATCTAAAAGAGAATCAGCATTCGGCAATGGCACCAAAGTCGCTCGAAATTTTCGTCGAATCGTAATTAAATGCCTCCTCCTCTAGACAGACCAGTTTTTTAATGCATCGCGATCTTTACGAAATACGCAGAATAAATTTTCATCGAAAATTCACCATCCATAAAATTGTTATTTATCCAAGTATCGACAATAACAAAGATGTCATAATCCAAGTTTGAACTCATCGTATAGGGTAGACTTGTTTCTTAGACCTGATACGCTCTTGAAAATAATTTTAAGATCCTTGAAAGAATGAATATTAGCTACATCCCGTGTCGAGGTTGCATAGAATATTTAAACGGTTCCTTGTACTATCTGACCCAACCGATTGCCATTGGGCATCGGTTGAACCTTGTGTTTTTTGAACGGAAATTAAAAGGACAGCACAGCAATATTTGAAGACCATAACTCAGTCACCAATAGCTTAGGTAGTGTACTTTCGCTCAACACCCAATTTAAAATTTATATATCGCAGAGAATTGGGATCCAACGCCAATCTTCACCAACGGAAAACAAGCAATGGAGTTAACATCAATGCCCGTATATTGAGAATATGAAATTTTAATTTGATCGGATGTGACCGAGGCAGAGAAAGAGGAAATATGCAGCCACTCCTTTTTGAAACAGCACTTAAGTCACCATTAATGCCCGACCGCAACAACTAAAGGTGACGCTAGCAAGCGCGAATTAATTTTATTACCATTATTGGGGGTGTGTTATCATTAGCATTGGCAGCATTATTGTTGCTTACGGCATTATCCGGCATTAAACTAGTACCTGTTGTACCTGCATCAGCATTATCATTGTTAGAAGCGCTTTCTTTGTTATGTTGTATTTTATTTTTAATTCTTCGTTTGCATTTTTTTTTATCTAGCACTGTCTTCCATTCGTTTTGGTTACCAACAACTGCAGAAACGAAGAAGATTGCAAAGCAACGGCGTTAGAAATTGGGCGTCACAGTTGAAATGTTGTTAGCAACAGCAGCATCGTTCGGCAACAACAACAACGGTGGATGAGGCAGTCAGTACCAGTACCAGCTGATAATACATCGGCAATAGCGGCGACGTCGACAGAGCCAGTAGCACCCGTTGGGGCGCACGCAGAGGCTGCTGCATTGATGTAGCAGAGTTTTTTTTGTGTTTACACTATAGAAACTTTCAAATTGTGCGAGCAAATGAGATAATAAAGAATTATTTTCGTTGAGCTTACAGTGCAAGTCACGAACTCAGCTTGAAGAGAATCGGTTTTATGACGTAAGCACTCATTGTCTTCTCGCGCAAAGCAGTCACAGCAGAAAGAAGTTGAGTGTTGACATTTTCAACTCAGCAGAAATTATTAACATATCAGAGCGCGGAATTGGCATTGCATTTGTGTGGCTTGTTGTCGGATGGAAAAAAAATTGCCTAAAATCAGGTAATTTTTCTAGAGGCTTAGATTAGCATCTTATTATATTAAAATTGAATAAGCTACAAAACTGCGTACCTCGAAAAAATTCTTAGATGAAAGTTGAAAAATTTTTATGAAAATTCGCAAAATTTACAAGAAATAAAAAATCGTCATCCGATGACATGCTTACGTCTGCACGCTACGAATTTTCAATAAAAATGGCGCTTGATGCTTTCTGCTTGTGTGGTGGCCGGGCAAGCGCCAATCACCCGAAACGCACACAACTACACGTTGCTATGGTAACCATCAAGCAAATTTTGTGCGTTGCCCCGCAGCTTATATGTTATCGGCATTATTAAGATGATTGAAATCGGCAGTCATGTTACCAACAACACAATTAATATGATAAATTTCTCTGCAATTTTCACACTGCACTGAAATTTGAGCGCGCTCAACTCTGTGGCCATAGAAACAAGGCACAATAAATCAAAATTTAAAATATGATAAGCGCAGAAAAAAGGCAAACAAGACTCATGTCTCTAACACAATTTTTGATTGTTAAACGGCACATTAAATAAAAAAGTTCAAAACTCAAAAATTAAACTAAAATCGAAGAAAACTCAGAGCACGGAAAAAACACAACCGTTCACGGTGACGTACTCGATTACTGTCAGGGAGCTCAACATTTCTAGTAAGTAGTTTTAAAGTGTACACTGGAAATTAGGTATGTAAACTTTAAAATTCTGCTTCTGCAAAGCAAAGTTGTGAACAAGAACACTCACTGATAAAAACTTCGTGAATTTCTTGACGGTCACTATTATGACATTCAAGTGCGTATGAGCATTATTGCCTGACTGTTTTGTTTTTATGGCGTTTCATAAATATTTGCTCACTAGGGGACTCATTTAACCTTATAAATGCTTTATAAAGTGTGTAAACGTATAAATTGATCTAGTGCGTAAACGAAGTTTCAAATTTTGTATGAAAAATCATTAACCCAATTGTATAATTTACGCGCACATTTCATGGTGTAAACGCGGTAAACTCAAAGAATGCAACCTTGCAGACATAACTGCCGTCCTTTTCATCAGAAATCTCCAACATCAGCAAGTCATTACAAAATTTCTTAGTAAAGATGTTTTAGTTTTGATTTTTCACTCAATATTAGCATTTTTTAATTTGCATAACAATAAAACATTTTTTTAGCAATAATACAGCTGATCGACAATTAACTTTATCAAGAATATTACTGGATGCATTCATATAACAGTATGTGTAAATGGATATAATTTTACACCTTATAAATTGATATGCTTCTATGAGTGCCCATACTGACATATGACTTTACATTGAGCGCTCTTTCAGCAAAACGGTGTGCACAATACCCTACAGAATGGCATGAAATTTTAAAGTGTAAATTTTGTGTGCAAATGAGTTTTAAATCAGTGAAGATTCTTCAATTTTTCACATTTAGAGAATTCAGCCCCAGGTTGAATATAACAAGGTTATATTTAACTATTCCAAAATGGAAAGTACAGTATGCTGCACAATGTTACCATACAGAAAATGTGTCAGAATGGTAACCGAAAATGTGGCAAAATTCAACTAATCGTAGCAAAGCGAGTAGTCGATTCCAACGGGTTTAACCGCTAGCCGAATGAGTAAATTTTTCAAGAGCCTTACTGTGAATACGGACGAAAACTTACCGCTGTTATTACAAAATCTGGAAAAAACACAACTGCTATATTTTTCCTAAATTCAATTCAATTCATTTTAATGCAAGTATTCAGATATGCTGTTGCTACTCACCAAAAGTATTCTCAGTTATTAACTGCAGAAGGTGAAGATCTAAGAGAGGCTGGTTTGGTGTGCGCTGACTGACGGAAAGCTCTTTATGTTTTCTTAATGCAGCAGCTGCAGCAGCAATTGCGGCTTCATTTGGAAACGGGCAGTTGTAGTACTATTCATTAAACTTTTTGGCGTGGTATCATCCCCGGTAGAAGTATTACAAAAGGTCGCTGCAGTTAAATCTTCTGCATCGTCCTCGGACTCAGAATTTTTTCCACAAGGTTGAATATTGTATTGACTGTTTGTAAGTATAATCTGGGCAGCTTGCGTTGTTGCTATTGGCGGCAGAGGCACTGTCGTGTAACTCATCCGGTGAAATTTTTACTCCAACTTTCGCTAAAAGACGTGAAGCCAAAACAGGATCGAATGGACATGGCATCGGTAACACTGGTAAATCTTTCGTGGAAATTCCACGGTGTTGTCGCGACATATGGGAATGTAGTGAATTCCGAGATTTCGCAACAGTACCACATAAAACACACCTGTAACCTGGACATGCCGTGTGCTTATCCTCTAAATGAGTACGAAGTGTATGGGCAGACCTATATATTTTTCCGCATTTTGGGCAGGACGTGGATCGGTGGCACGAACTCGTATTTCTACACAACGTTGAGAGCCTGCACGTGACAAAGCAAAGAAAGTTTTCATTATTTTAAAATATATTATTCAGCTTTTCAGACATGTATTGTTTCAATATTTTATAATTTAAAACATAGGCTCTACGCTTAAATTTATAAATTCTACAATCGCATGTTCGCCCCTTAAAACATTCGGGCTCCAAAGAGTCAGATATATCACATATATCACATTTATCAGAATTCCTATGGCGTAAAAACTTTAGAGCATGAGAATCTGCACAAATCCTGTCTTGAGTTATAGCTTCAAAAATATAAACTTTGACTCAAACCTTGCACCAACCTGGGATAGTGGTAAATGAAGCAAATTTGCTAAACTTTGTATCAGGACGAAGAATTCTAAACCTGGAATCCTGTGGTTTTTAACACCAAAAATATGAAATCATTGAGTAAATCACCTTCACAGCAAACTTAAATAATAAAATTCATGTATACTTTAAACTCATAGACTGAATGAGTCCATAGTGAGTTTGCTCAACGATCAAACTGAAAAAACCCTATCATGACCTATGTAATAAAATATGTAACTTCGTCTTCTTGGTAAATATTAAAAGCTTTCTTTGACTGATAGGATCTGCAGCCTGAAGACCACAGGACACGAGCACAATACTCCTAAATGTGTTCCGCTTCTAGCCAGCATTTTCCTACATTTTCTATCACTGACCGGGCCTAATTTAAGAGCATGTGATACTCGAAGGCAGTGTAAAAGTGAGAATAACCATAATTTGCCTACAGGCCTTTTTTAGTGACAAGAGTAAATTTGTTAGTCTACGGTCAAGGCCTATATACGATTTTCGTCACTTCTTCTCTTTTAATCTAGCCCGATCTTGAGCGCCTTTACACCAACCTTCCACCTCTATTGTACCCTAAGAGCCCATAGAAGCGCAGGTACGGGGTCAGGTAAGCTTTTCATCCAATATTTGATAACGTCAAGCTAACGCCTAGGCGAATTCGGGACCTATGCCTCTTTGTATATTAGACCATATTCTTCATTTCCACGTTGGTGGTCAGCCAGGAATTAAATACTCTGGTATGTACATATATTCCGAAGCGCCCGATCCATCAAAAAATTAATTGTAGGAAGCAATTTTCTACGTATAACAACTTCCACGTCATCTCCGTACTCCGAAGCTAAGAAGGTCTCGGGAAAACTTTCTACATTTTTGCTAGTTCTGGCATATGTAGCCGAAATTCGGTTTTTATTGCAACCTTGTTATTTGAGCTCTACACTTCCTTCTACTATTCGTCTTATCTAGCCGACTTTATAAATGGGTGTTTCAGGAAATGTGTAAACCAAGGTTAAAGAAATAAGTTTTGACGTAGATAATTTTATACACACGAAATATTGGGCTAATAAGTTGGCAGATAAGAATATATTATGGTTAATAGTCCACAATATGGAAATATATTTAGTAAAATATAAAGATTAGGAATAAATTGTTTGCAAGCTTTCGGACGCAGTTTACTTAATAAGTTGGAACCATTTGGAATCAAAATCATAGAGAAAAAGGACCAAGTTTGTTTTGTTTTTTTATTAATATACAAATAATTGGCCACTTGAAATAAATGTCAAATTCATTTCAAATGTATAATTTTAAGTTATTTTCATGGTTTCTTTTATACGATTTGCTTCAAATCATGGCACATACGACAAATAGGAGACAATGTGAATTGTCTAAATATAGTAGCTTCAAAAATATGATTTAATTTAAATGCACAAATAACATAAAAGTGTTTTTGATATAAAGTTTTTATTTTCTAGGAATAATCTGCCTTACACACACAAATGTTGTGGACTTAGTTTTGCTCACATAGTTTTAAGTTCCAGCGTGGTGGTGTTAACCGAGTGCAGTTGGGCTTAATTAAGGCACGGTTCAAAAAATTTCCGTTCTGCAATTCTTCGAAGCATTTTTATAGATGGGAAAATGTTCGTTTTAAAACATCCATACAAGGCCTCAGATTACAATTTAGAAGTTTGGAAGTCTCTATTGTGTAATACCTAAATGAAACTGGTTTACCTCTGGTTGAAATACTGTGGAAACATTGAACAAATATCAAGCTCTAGGTCAGACAAAGTATATAAAATGAAACAACAGACTAATTTCTATACAAAACCACATATTTGTCAGTTGTTTTAACTATCGATGTTTCGACTTATTTATGAAGTCGTGTTCAATAGTGGAATTCACTAACTTTTTTAACATTTGCCATCGCTTTATTTGCGAACCGATAACTATAACGATTTCGTTATTCAGTAACTATTTTGTATCGATATTTGTTTATCGACGATCAGCTGCGTTGTTAAATAAACGGCAAATAAATTGGCTGCGTTTAAAATGACGAAATTAATATTTCTGGCAATTTTAGTTAAAAAAGAAACCGGAACTTTAATGAAACACTTTCAAACACGAAAAGCTGCTTTATAAATCAAATGGCGTTTGAGTATTTGGCGTACGTTTTATCAGAAGATGAAGAATTACTAAGTTCATCGCCATTGGACAGACACCTTCTTAGAGAAGTAGAGAACCCATTCCACTTGAATGCAACGGAGTTTTGAAAGCTGTACCGACTCACCCCAGACTTGGCTCATGATATTATTTCTCCACTTGATGATCAGTTAAGGGGTACAAGAATATCTGCGATATCAACAAGGAAAAAAAAGAAATGAATAATGCATTTACTTACTTTTTGTTAAAATATATACAAACTTGCGCATAATGACTTTTAAAAGCAGTTAGTATACGAAATTTATTTATTTTTGACATTCCTTTTGTGCTTTTCGCACCTTTCTACTATTAAAACGAATTAAATGTCTCGTTAAAACTAAGTTAGGCACAATCAATAAGGCAAGCAACAAAATCGTTAATTTAAATCTCGACAAATCGCATCATTATAAGTTAGTGAATTCCACTGCAGGTGTGAAAAACGAGTTGCATAAACCAAAGATTATAAAAACTTTGCAAATACACATGTAGTGTACTTTTATTGTATTGTTCTTGTTATTTTAAATTTAATACAACTTAACTCATGTTTCACTTTGAATTGTTTTAATACTTATCAAGTTATTTAAATATTTATTTTCAAATGTTTCTTTCAAAAATTTTCATTCGGTCGTAATATATAAAATTCAAATAATAACATAATTTTAGGAGTGAACAAAAAAAAATATCTTTTCTTATAAATTAATAGTCGTAAATTTATGCCAATACAACACACATTCTGAATGTATCCGTTCGACTAGTTTAACAATTTAAAAGATATACATAAGTAAAGAGAAAGAGTATGTAACAATTAAGAAACGTAATTGTAAAAAAATATTATACCAACAATAATACATTGACTTCTGATGACAACATACAAACGGACAAAATTTTCTTATCACGGACCACTGTTGTTGCTTATAAGTTTTTTATAAGCATAGGCGCACTTGTCTGTATCTGCTTTAAAGTTCATGCGTTGATGTATTGCTACAGTTTCCAAATCATAGGCATGGCCTCGCAATGTTATGTTATGTTAAAGCCATTGTTCACTCATTAGGGTGGTCCCTATATTTTACGTTTGATTCATGTGCGGAAATTCTTCTATTTAACACAGAGACATAATATTTATAAGTTTGGTCGCATAATCGTTGCTTTATAATAATTTTTTAATGAACATTTAATTTTTGTTCAATAATATTACTTTGTCAACGTTTAGCTTTTATTTTTCCTTCAAATATTATTCGTCAGCGTTTATTTTTTAAGTTGCTTGATAATTATTTTGATCAATAAATGTCTTTTTTCGTTGGCATTACAGGTTGTAATTTTAATAGAATTTGGAGTGGATATTATTGTTTTCTTTGCTTTTTAGTTTTCGAACTCTCATTTGGTATGGTTCGCATAATTTAAGATGATGTACCATTTTATACGCAGTTTGTTTTCGGGCTATCTACTGCTACAATGAGCAAGACGTCGGATGCTCTCAAGGAGTTGTATATGAAGAAAATCTGGCCGAATAGTGGCGTTTATGGTTTGGTTCAGCCTTTGCTATCTGAGATAAAACTCACGTTACGTAAAAAGTCATCAAGGAGGGAATGATCGGCATCACCCTGGTGACCACATTGATGGTGATTTCAATAAATTAAAAAAAGTGAAGGACTTAATATGGTAATTTGACTAAGTGGAGAATTGAAAACTGAGTTTCCCTCACCTTTGACGCGCCTTTATCTATGGGTATCAGTATTACTAATTGGTAATATTTCCTTATTGATATTAGAGAAAAATTGAAAAGTTTACAAATGGCGATGGTTACTGGGACATGTTTCTGAATTTCACTTCTTCATCAGCTAGGTTTTCGGGAGCTGAGTATTGAACTCGAATCTCCAACATTCATACTTCATACTAGTGTAAAGGCACTTTGAAAGCTTTGTAACATTTGTATGAATTTTTACAGTATGTGTTTTTTAATACTTCCGCTGTTACTATTATATCTATGTTATCATATATATTTAATTAGCGAGATAATTGTATGAATTTTATTTAAGTAGCGAAACACATGTATAAAGGAAATTATCTAGATATGTTGGATATATCCTTAAAGTTTTGGTATCTGAGGAACTCAATATAAAAAATTCTTTTGAACTCAAAGAAAAAATTCACACCATAAATGTGACCGACGACGACATGCTGGTGTCGCTCGATGTAGTATCATTGTTCACTAATATACCTACTATGCTCGCGACCAAAATAATAATAAACAAATGGGAAGAGATCTACAGAAGTAATTACATCACAAAAAAACAATTTCTGGAATTATTGAACTTTTGTTTAAAAGTTAATAATTACACTCTCCTTTTATAGCCGACTTGGTGATGAATGATCTATTAAATGACACTATGGCAGAACTTAAAGAAAGGTCAAATATAAATATAAAATTCTTATGCAAATAAGTGGATGATATGTTTGCTATTGTGAAGAGAAAAACCTTAGATAAAATCCTACATACCCCCGACAAGTACCACAACAAACTCAATTTCACGGTGGAAGTTGAACATATTGACAACATCCCCTTTCTAGACACACGTATCTGCGGAATGGATAATAAACTTGTGCTAGATTGGTATACAAAACCCACTTCATCTGGGCGCTTAATTAACTATTGTTCAGCCCAGTCCTTTAAATATAAAAAAAAATTTTGGGATAAGAATTTGAACAAAATCACTAAAACATTGATACAAAATAATTACCCTCACACACTCAAACACATACAAAATCGAGTAAAACAGGAAATGGAACAGATTAAACAAAAAATAAACAACTCTACAGAAAATACCAATGGCAGGCCTAAACAATATTATAGGGTAACAGATATACCTAGGCTAACAGACAATTATGACAAAAGCTTACTCAAAACAAAGACAACATATGTTTGACATATAAATCTAATATAACCCTGTCGAGTATCTATACCAAAACAAAAACGCCGATTCCAGCTACACAACAAAACAATGTAGTTTACGAAATCGAATGTAAGGAACAGAACAGAACTTGTAATAAAAGATACATAGTGTAACAAATTTAGGGAAACTCCGCTTATTTTACACCTTCTGCAAACGATCGAATCGCTAAATTGTGGAAAAATAACACTAATATTCAATAATGCAAAATGCTCTTTATTAGACTACTTTGAGAGTACTTCACAATAACTCTTACTTCACAACTAATTGCGGGTTTAAATCAAACGGCTTACTAACTACTCAGCTTTCGCTGCTTTTATACTCTCTGTTGCCTCCTCCACGCATTTATCCTACGGTCTAGTAACTTCGCGAACTTCATGCTTGGTTACCAGCCATATATATACATATACAATATTTGTAGTTTATAATCTCTCGCCTAGCCATATGCGTGTGTATATGTGAGTACTACTTCGCCTGATGGTGAGTATCTCTCTGCTGCTGATGATATTGATTTGTTACGTACATACAAGTGGCTGCTTATTATCGGATTAGGGATGTTAGAATCACTTAGTGGTGTGAATATTCGTCACACTGCCCTCCACCTAATCCTGATCGTCCCGATCAGACAAATCGCTCGATCTAACCGCTGCTAGCCTCTGCAAATTAACCACCCTTCTATTTCGTGGTTTCCCAATGGTTTGTATGCGGTATATGCTATCACTGATCCTCTTCACAACTTTGTACGGACCTTCCCAACTGTACCAAAATTTGGATGGAACATCTTTCCGCCGGTGTGGGTTGTATAGCAGTACCAAATCTCCCTCAAAGAAACCTACCGAATTATTGTTCTTGTCGTACCTGTGTTTCAACCCTCTACACATTATCCTAGACCGTTCCCTCACACTCTGTTGTTTGGCCAATGAACTACTTCGAAGAGCTAGCGCTTTACGGATTGGCTTCACAATAGTAGTGCGCCCTGGCTTGAAACCACCCTTGCATTCTTTCTGGGAAATTCTTTCGTTCGTTTTAGTGCATCCATTAGGGTTTTTCAGTGCCAGTGTTTTTCTCGCGAGTACCTTCGGTTTAGATTTGTTTGGCCCACTCATTCCACCAACTTTTGCCCGATTTACTTTCTTTGACTTTTGTGGTCTCTGTTGAATCTCCTCCACCAGCACTCGCTTACTGCTGAACCCTTTCTCCAAACTGAAATTAAGTGGTATATCCTGGTTCTTGTAGCGCATATTCCTTCTTTGCATGTCGATCATGATGTCATGCTCAAATAAGAAGTCCACTCCCAATATGACTTCATCAACAATCTCCGCCGCAACGAATTTGTGTAGAATCGTGAACTTTCCAATTAAGACCTCACATACCACTTCTCCTTGGACTTGGTTATACTCGCCAGTGACCGTACGCAACCTTGCTCCAGGTAATGGCTTTACTCTCCTGTTGACCAAATCAGATCGGATTAAGATGAGAAGCGCCCATATCTACAGTCAGTACACGTTCTTTGCCATCCACATTTCCTTTGACGGTAAGACTGCTCGATTTTCTTCCAATTTGCGAGATAGATATCACATTCAACACATTCAACTCACTTCCGACTCACTGTATCTGTTTGACCGATGCGAGAAATTCTTGATTAAATAGAATTGAGGATAAAATCGGGTTTGGTATTGTTGCATGCTGGTCGAACTCTGCTCCATTTTCGCAAGCGACGGTAACCGTATTCATTGCCCGTAAATTGTTCAAAAACGTTTCGGCGGCATCTCGTTGGCTCGTCCGTCGGCTTGGTCAAGCAATTTTCCTGAACACACACAGCGGTTCAGTGGCTCATAAGCTGCACGCAGCGTTTTCACCAACTTTTTGAAATTAATCGAATCAGCTACTTGGAACGGTACATTGCAACCATAAAAAAACAACGCTGTGAGCGACTCAAGCTGATTTTTTTCGGCCGGCTTCACTTCATCCATAAAACGTTTCAATTTTTGATGCTTCGGTGTCGATGTTCTAAATTGCAATGTTGACCGCTAAATTCAAATTAATTCAAAAAAATCAGTCCACTACCTACTGTACATTATAATATAACAAGTAAGGAAGGCTAAGTTCGGGTGTAACCGAACATTACATACTCAGTTGAGAGCTATGGAGACAAAATAAGGAAAATCACCATGTAGGAAAATGAACCTAGGGTAACCCTGGAATGTGGTTGTATGACATGTGTATCAAATGGAAGGTATTAAAGAGTATTTTAAGAGAGAGTAGGCCATAGTTCTATGGATGGACGCCATTTAGGGATATCGCCATAAAGGTGGACCAGGGGTGACTCTAGAATATGTTTGTACGATATGGGTATCAAATGAAAGCTGTTAATGAGTATTTTGAAAAGCAGTGATCCTTAGTTCCATAGGTGGACGCCGTTTCGAGATATCGCCATAAAGGTGGACCAGGGTGTCTCTAGTTGTACGATATGGGAATCAAATGAAAGGTGTTACTGAGCATTTTAAGAGGGAGTGGGCATTAGGTCTATAGGTGCACGCCTTTTCGAATGTCGCCATTGGGGTGGGCCAGGGGTGACTCTAGAATGTGTTTGTATGATATGGGTATCAAATGAAAGATGGTAATGAGTTTTTTAAAAGGGAGTAATCCTTAGTTCTATAGGTGGACGCCTTTTCGAGATATCGCCATAAAGGTGGACCAAGGGTGACTCTAGAATGTTTGTACGATATGGGTATCAAACGAAAGGTGCTACTGAGCATTTTAAGAGGAAGTGGGCATTAGGTCTATAGGTGGACGCCTTTTCGAGGTATCGTCATTAGGGTGGGCCAGGGTGACTCTAGAATGTGTTTGTGCGATATGGGTATCAAACGAAAGGTGTTACTGATCATTTTAAGAGGGAGTGGGCATTAGGTCTATAGGTGGACGCCTTTTCGAGATATCGCCATTAGGGTGGGCCAGGGGTGACTCTAGAATGTTTGTACGATATGGGTATCAAACGAAAGGTGTTACTGATCATTTTAATAGGGAGTGGGGGCATTAGGTCTATAGGTGGACTCCTTTTCGAGATATCGCCATTAGGGTGGGCCAGGGGTGACTCTAGAATGTTTTGTACGATATGGGTATCAAATGAAAGGTGGTAATGAGTATTTTTAAAAGGGAGTAATCCTTAGTTCTATAGGTGGACGCCTTTTCGAGATATCGCCATAAAGGTGGACCAAGGGTGACTCTAGAATGTTTGTACGATATGGATATCAAACGAAAGGTGTTACTGAGCATTTTAAGAGGGAGCGGGCATTAGGTCTATAGGTGGACGCCTTTTCGAGATATCGCCATTAGGGTGGGCCAGGGTGACTCTAGAATGTTTGTACGATATGGGTATCAAACGAAAGGTGTTACTGAGCATTTTAAGAGGGAGTGGGCATTAGGTCTATAGGTGGACGCCTTTTCGAGATATCGCCATTAGGGTGGGCCAGGGTGACTCTCGAATGTGTTTGTACGATATGGGTATCAAATGAAAGGTGGTAATGAGTATTTTAAAAGGGAGTAATCCTTAGTTCTATAGGTGGACGCCTTTTCGAGATATCGCCATAAAGGTGGACCAAGGGTTACTGAGCATTTTAAGAGGGAGTGGGCATTAGGTCTATATGTGGATGCCTTTTCGAGATATCGCCATTAGGGTGGGCCAGGGGTGACTCTAGAATGTTTGTACGATATGGGTATCAAACGAAAGGTGTTACTGAGCATTTTAAGAGGGAGTGAGCGTTAGGTCTATAGGCGGACGCCTTTTCGAGATATCGCCATTAGGGTGGGCCAGGGGTGACTCTAGAATTTTTGTACGATATGGGTATCAAACGAAAGGTGTTACTGAGCATTTTAAGAGGGAGTGGACATTAGGTATATAGGTGGCCGCCTTTTCGAGATATCGCCATTAGGGTGGGCCAGGGGTGACTCTAGAATGTTTGTACGATATGGGTATCAAACGAAAGGTGTTACTGAGCATTTTAAGAGGGAGTGGGCATTAGGTCTATAGGTGGACGCCTTTTCGAGATATCGCCATTAGGGTGGGCCAGGGTGATTCTAGAATGTGTTTGTACGATATGGATATCAAACTAAAGTATAAATGAGGGTTTTAACAGCGAGTGGCCCTTAGATGTATATGTGAAGGCGTTCTCGCGATATCGACCAAAATGTGGACCAGGTGATCCAGAAAATCATCTGTCGGGTACTGCTAATTATTTATATATGCAATACCACTAACAGTATTCCTGCCAAGATTCCAAGGGCTGTTGATTTCGCCTTGTAGAACTTTTTCATTTTCTTCTACTTAATATGGTAGGTGTCACACCCATTTTACAAAGTTTTTTCCAAAGTTATATTTTGCGTCAATAAACCAATCCAGTTACTATGTTTCATCCCTTTTTTCGTAGTTGGTATAGAATTATGGCATTTTTTTCATTTTTCGTAATTTTCGATATAGATAAAGTGGGCGTGGTTATGGTCGGATTTCGGCCATTTTTTATACCAAGATAAAGTGAGTTCAGGTAAGTACGTGGGCTAAGTTTAGTAAAGATATATCGATTTTGCTCAAGTTATTGTGTTAACGGCCGAGCGGAAGGACAGACGGTGGACTGTGTATAAAAACTGGGCGTGGCTTCCACCGATTTCGCCCATTTTCACAGAGAACAGTTGCCGTCACAGAATCTATGCTCCTACCAAATTTGAGAAGGATTGGTATATTTTTGTTCGACTTATGGCATTAAAAGTATTCTAGACAAACTAAATGAAAATGGGCGGAGCCACGCCCATTTTGAAATTTTCTTTTATTTTTGGATTTTGTTGCATCATATCATTACTGGAGTTGAATTTTGACTTAATTTACTTATATACAGTAAAGATATTAACTTTTTTGTTAAAATTTGAATTAAAAAAAATTTTTTTTAAAAAGTGGGCGTGTTCTTCATCCAATTTTGCTAATTTTTATTTAGCACATATGTAGTAATAGTAGTAACGTTCCTGCCAAATTTCATCATGATATCTTCAACGACTGCCAAATTACAGCTTGCAAAACTTTTAAATTACCTCTTGTAAAAGTGGGCGGTGCCACGCCCATTGTCCAAAATCTTACTAGTTTTCTATTCTGCGTCATAACGTCAACCCATCTACCAAGTTTCAGCGCTTTAACCGCTTTGGAAATGAATTATCGCATTTTTTCGGTTTTTCGAAATTTTCGATATCGAAAAAGTGGGCGTGGTTATAGTCCGATATCGTTCATTTTAAATAGCGATCTGAGATGAGTGCTCAGGAACCTACATACCAAATTTCATCAAGATACCTCAAAATTTACTCAAGTTATCGTGTTAACGGACGGCGGACGGACGGACGGACGGACGGACGGACGGACGGACGGACGGACATGGCTCAATCAAATTTTTTTCGATCCTGATTATTTTGATATATGGAAGTCTATATCTATCTCGATTCCTTTATATATGTACAACCAACCGTTATCCAATCAAACTTAATATACTCTGTGAGCTCTGCTCAACTGAGTATAAAAAATAACTTACATGATGTAAATTAGAACTTAATCTTGAACTCGGACGTGAATCTTCGCTGTCAGTGACAAGTGCTTGCAATTCGCTGCTTACTGAGTCAATGACTATATCGTTGGCAGATGGGCATTGTCAGCAGATTCGTTTTCTTCAATGTTGTCGAAACAACACTTTTCACTAGATATACAAATGTACAAAACATATAGATATCCAAAAACTTGAAATTAAATTCACAAAAACATTAGAAAAATTAACATTACCGATGGCTTAGTAAACCTGCTTTTGTGGTGTATTTGATGAGTTTTGAGCAATTGATACATTTTTCCGCAATTCTTCCATTGTTTTCAATCTTTTCATAACCAGTCCATTGGTCGTGCATTGGTCGGCCTCTGACGATGTCGATGGTAATGATTTGCCACCTTCTGACATTAACCTTTAAATGCGCTTGCCATTTTTAAAATAAATAACGAATAATTCGATAATTTTTACGATAAATGATGTACAAAATAAAGATGCAAATGATGAAATTATGAGTACGACAGCGGCAGGAAAACTCACGGTTTGACAGTGTAGTTGACATTCCAATTTGATTATGTTTATGCCGATATTAGTGCTCATACTTCGCTGATGCATACATATATAGGCACGAGCCGAAATGTAGTAAAAGAAACAAGAGAAAGAAAGGAGATGAATATATTCATACACTTCTCACATTCTCTTGTTTTGTTACACTTCGAATCACGCATTTTGGATGTGAACAAGCGAAGAACATGTATGTAGATGCATTCAAGACTTGAAGCGAGTAAAAAGGATATTTGAATGAGTCATCCTCCAAGTTATTGAAGTTTTGAGAGTTTTCGACAAGCACAAGGTTTTCGATATGTCGAAAAGTAGAATACAGTTTTGGACGTAGGATACATACAAGGCCTACAAATCGTTGTCGAATACCAACCGTGACAAGCAGAGAAAATCATGCGAGTCAAGTAACCAATAGCCAGCAAAGCGACAACGAACATACGCACGAACAATAGCAAAGCAGAGTGCCGCTACCAAATTTAAGCAACAGCGAACACACGCATGAACATGGTAAAATGCACGGCCGATATTGGAAAGCGCGGCATGCATATGGACAAGCATACAAACATATGAACGGCAGTAGGGACCAGTGCACGGACTTTACCACTTTATTGGTAGATCTCCCAACTTTTTAGCCCATTTTCATTTTCTACCACTTCTACCACCAATGCCCAAAAATCTACCAAAATTTGCCTTTATAAGGAAATTAAGAGACGATTCAATTTCGAAGACGAAAAATTACGAAATTACAAAAATTACATTCATCTAGTCAAATGACAACGCTTGTTCCCTTACTTAAAGCTTTTCCATTTCACAAGACAACGAATGGCGAACATTAATGTTGTATAAGAACAAAATATAAGAGATATTTTCCGACGATATTCTTAAACGATGGATAAACTTGGGAACTGAAAAGAGTCTTCTAGAAGAAAATTTGTTTGAAATTTTGAGTGAATAAATATGCTCCTTAACAATATTACCTCACAGTAGTGCAGCCGCAGAAAAGTCGTTCTCTATAATGAACGACATAAAAACCGCCAAGCGTAATGGATTAAAAATTTAAAGCATTCCAATCAAATATTAATAACAATACCCTTGAATCGGACGGACTTTATTTCAGCCTCCAATTGAATTAATAAAATTTTATAAAATATTTTAATTTGTAGTAGGTGATTTTCTTCCTTGTCTATATATATACAAATCAAATTCTGTGTGCGCGTGAGTTTATTGTTTCCATATGGAAACGTATTTCCCACATTTCAATCATCACCAAATATTGACTATAGGTTATTTCGATCATGACGAAGGTTTTTCATGTTTCAGAACTAAGAATTTCCCATTCTGGCTAGGGTCTTGAGCTCAAAACGTGGACCCGGGTAATCCTGGGATGTGTTTGTGCAATAAGGGTATAAAATGTAATCTGTTTATGAGTACTTTGATACGGGGAATTTTGGTAACCCCTGGTGACTAGGATCTCGAGATATTGACGGACCCGGGTACCCCTAGAATGTGTGTGTAATATGGATATCAAATGAAAGCTGTTGCTGAGAGCTTTAAAGTAATTTTCATTGTGATATTCGATTTAGTCGCATCAAGCTGGCAAAACTGATAAATATGCATGCGAAGCCGAAATAAAGACATGAATTGTTAATACCCACATACCTATTCGATTTTCCTGAAATTTGATATATAAATTTGCCTGTATTAGTATTTACGATCCTTTTTTCCGGGAAGTAGAGCAGGGACGGACTGGAACTGAGACTCGGAGTCGGACTTGGACACGAATGGGATTGGAATAAAATACATACCACCCTCTAGGACTGGTAATAAGGTATGAAGAAGAATGAGAAGAACTTGAGAGAAGAGAAAAGGGAGAAGCAGAAGGAGACTGAGAAAGAGATAGAGAGAGACGAAGATAGAGATAGATGAAGCGAAAAGACGGAGGGAGGAGTGCATAAAAGGATTAAGAAAAGTGAAGAGGGGGGAGGGCAGAGTTAGACGGAAAAAGCTTATTCAAATATATGCAGATTAACCAAATTTAGGGCAGAACAATGTCTGCCGGGAATGCTAGTATTTAATAACGCCCATATGGCACTACATAGAATTTTCTTATGTTTTTTTCTGACAATTTGCACTATTTTCATCAGCTTTTTATGAATTATTTTGAATGAAAATAAAAAAAGTTTTAAGTAAACGATAACATCCCAAACTCGGTTATTTTTTGGCAGAAAAATACTGGTACATTGGAAAATTGTTTTAATTATACGTAGGGTAAAAACCGGGATAGATGCCTCAAAGGCATATATGCCCCATATTCAAAAAATCGAATTTAACGAACTCGTACCTAAGAATTAATTACATAGGTAGAAGCCGCAGTCCACCCGCATTTTAGTTACCGAAGGGCATTCGTGCAGTGAAGACGCGTTTAGTTGTTGTACGATACTATTTTCGAGGCGAAGGTTAAAAACACTTAAAAGTTTTAAAGGTTTGTATTTGGCGTCGTATAACTTTATAATTTGTAACAAACTCCAATATATTTTTTATTACCTCAATATATTGGTTCATTGAGATTGCATACAGGTGTAAATAGATGTTTTTTGTTTATAATTTATTACCTGGGCGTCTATCCCTATCCAAAAGGATAGTTGCCCTGATTTTTGAAGGTATAAGTGCCCTTAAGGGGCATCTATCCCTCAAAATATCACATATGGAGTAAGTATATATTTTTATAATATTTGTAGAGTCTGACATATTTTTCATATATTTACGTATACCTAAATTCGAACTTTTTACAGATTTCAGAAAAACGATATCGAGAAAATATAAAGAAAAGGAGTGCGACCTCGAGCATGTCATTGGACAACGGAAGGCCTTCAGGTCGCGTTCAATTAAATGGACAAAAACAACGTGGGGATAAACAAAATATCCCGAAAATTTGGAATACCATCGAGGACCTTGCGAAGACGATATGCTTCTTTGATAACATTACGAAACTGCCTGATGATGAATTCGTGGCGGCTTTCGAAATGGTATCATTGCAATATGCCAGTAAATGTTTCTTCCTTCCTTTTCCGTTTCTCTTAGAAAAACATAATAATTGAATATTCAATTATTATAAGCCGGTGTTAAGCTCATGAATTCTTAATAATATGAATAAATGGAGCACACCATTAAAACAAACAAACATAAATATTGTAACGATTTTTGGGATATCGTGCTCATTTTACACCTTCTACTAACGTTCGTATCGTTAACCTGTTGAATAAATAACTCCAATATTCAATAATGCAAAATTGGTCTTTATTAGACTACTTTGAAAGTACTTCAAAATAACATTTAACTTCAAAACAAATAGCGTGCTTAAATCAAACTGATTACTGATTACTCAGCTTGTGCTGCTTTTATACTCTCTGCCAAAATGTCTAGACATTTCTTTTTCTAAAATCCTCTACCTGGTCGCCAGCCATACGCGCGTGTATTTGTAGTGTGTAACCATATGCGTTTGTATATGTGAGTACTACTTCGGCTGATGATGACATGCGTTTGTGAATATCTCTCTGCTGCTTGTATGTATGTATGTGCATGATGATTAATGTGTTTATGTAGCTTGCTTTAAGGTTTTTGTTGTTGTGCATTTGTTTAGTTATGTGAATATTCGTCACACTTCCCTCCACCTAAGTCTAATCGTCCCGATCAGAAAAATCGTTCGATCTAACCGCTGCTAGCCTCTCCAAATGAACCACCCTTATATTTCGTGGTTTCCCAATGGTTTGTATGCGGTAGATGGTATCACTGATCCTCTTAACAACTTTGAACGGGCCTTCCCAATTGTACCAAAATTTGAATGGAACACCTTTTCGCCGGAGAGGGTTGTATAGCAGTGCGAAATCTCCCTCCAAGAAACCTTCCGAATTATTGTTTTTGTCAAACCTGTGTTTCATCTTACTACTCACCTGGTTCGTTCCCTCACATTCTGTTATTTGGCCAATGAACTACTCCGTAGAGCTTGTGCTTGACGGATTGGCTTCGCATAATCAGTATCGTTCCGAAGTTTCACGACAGTAGTGCGCCCTGGCTTGAAACTACCCTCGCATTCTTTCTGGGAAATTCTTTCCTTCGTTTTAGTGCGTCCATTTGGGTTTCTCAGTGCCAGTGTTTCTCTGTTGTTGTTGTTGTGTGACCTTTGTGTGGCCCAATCATTCCATCAGCCTTTGCCCGATCTACTGCCTTTGACTTTGGTGGTCTTTGTCGAATCGCCTCCACCAGCACTCGCTAACTGCTGAACCCTTTCTCCAAACTGAAGTTAAGTGGTATATCCTGGTTCTGGTAGCGCATAATCCTTCTCTACACCTCGATCCTGATGTCATGGTCAACTAAGAAGTCCACTCCCAATATGACTTCATCACCGATCTCCGCCACAACGAATTTGTGTAGAACCGTAATACACAATACCTCAAATCACCCCCAACAACATAAAAATGCAGCACTAAGGCACTTGGAACATAGACTTGAAAGAACACCTCTTACACAAGAGGCATATAAGAGAGAACTTGAGGTCATATATAATATCGCTGCAAAGAACGGATATAAAAAAGCCATAGTATATAAGATCAGAAGGACAAATGGGGAACCAAAAAGAAATAATGAAAAGGAAAATAATAGATGTACCTGTGTGATTACTTTGTTTCTTGTAAACAAGTTTTAAAGGCTCGAATATTGTGTCAGAAATTGTGTTTATCTGTTCGTTTATTATTCTACCGTGGAATGTTTTCTGTTAGTACATTTTCAAGTTTTCGAGTACGTTGAGACGTCGGCCTTTTGCTTGTATGTGAATGACCCTAACTGTTTTATTGATGTTTGCTGGGGAACATTCATTCTCGACCATGTGATTCGCGCAGTTAGACTCGGATATAATGTTTGGATTCCGTATTTTTTTTTGTAATCTCTAATATGTTCTCTGAACCTCATTCTTATTTGCCGTCCTGTTTGTCCTATGTAACTACGCTGGCATCCGCAGTTAAGCTTGCATACGCCGTGGCTGCTAAACGGATCCTCTGAGTTAGTGTTAGTTCTTAGTTTTCGCCCTAGATTGTTCGATGTTTTGAATGCTGTGTTAATGTTATATTTTTTAAAGAAGTTTGCCAATTTATATGTTGATTTTCCAGTATATGTCATAGTCGTCCATCTATTATTTTCTCTTTCGTTATTTCTTTTTGGTTCTCCATTTGTCCTTCTGAGCTTATCTACTGGTGCTTTTTTATATCCGTTGTTTGCAGCGATATTAGCCGTGTTTTTTTTCACACGCGTATACGTTTACGTTTGCGCGTAAAAAAAACGCTTATCCTCGCTTAGATAATGCTTAGGAGACCCATCTAGCGGCAGTGGTTAAATAACTCCAGCTACAGCACAGGGCGTACCGACAAGCGGAGACACAACCCTCTGATGGCCATAGGGTATAACATACATCTGAATCAGTTGCGATGAATTGTGGACACACATAGAATACATACATGGAATTAGTGTAGAGGGTGAAACATAGGCACATATTTCAGTTACATCTGAGTATAATGCGTATTGAAATTTAGTAGGACAAATCTTATGCGCAGCAATTTCAGAGGTGTATTTAAAGTTTGTCGCTTAGCAGTCCATATAAAGTTTAAGCGTAATGCATATAGAAGTAAAAAAAAACACAGCTATTATATATGACCTCAAGTTCTCTCTTATATGCCTCTTGTGAAAGAGGTGTTCTTTCAAGTCTATGTACCAAGTGCCTTAATGCTGCATTTTTATGCTTTTGGGGGTGATTTGAGTATTATTTATTATTGTGTCGGTGGCCGTTGGCTTTCTTTATATATCATTTTTAAATCTTTTGGCTTCTTTATCAATATTTATCGTGAGGTCTAGATTGTTGATTTCTCCGTCTTTTTCGGTTTCCATTGTAAATTTTATATTTCCGTGCTGCTTGTTGAGGTACTCCAGCACAGGCTCTTCGTTATTAGTAGTTAAAGCCCATATTATGTCATCCACGTATCTAGCATAAAATGACACACCTAATTTGGACTTCAGCTCCTGTATGTACTTTTCTTCCAGATTTTGCATGAACACTTCCATAAGAATTGCTGATGTGGGGCTTCCTATTCTAAGACCGTTTGTTTGTCTATATATTTTATTGTTGAATTGAAAATATTTTTGACTAAAAGTGGTTCTAAGCGCACTTTGTTTTTTGTATTATGAATTATTGTTGAGCTAACTATGTCCAAGGTCTCCGATAGTGGCATTGATGGGTATAAATCTTTTATGTCAAAAGATACCAATTTGCTGTTCTTTGTTAGCTCTACGGTCTGAAGTCTCTCTATTAGTTCTGTTGTGTTAGCTATTGCATATTCGTTCCTTAGCTCCAGATTATCTTTAAAAACGCTATTAAAAACGACATTGAAAGATACTTTGGAGCTAAGGAACGAATATGCAATAGCTTACACAACAGGTACAACAGACCAACACACAACAACAAATAAACACAAAACAATTAACACACCAAAACAGCAAGCCCACGAAGAAGGTCAAACGCCTAAAATTACGGATTTTTACCTACCCCAGTCAACCACAGAAATCGATTAGTAAACCACCCTCGGTTCTGATGAACACACAGCACATACACAACTAAATATACACAAACATCTATTCGACAATACCTGCTCATGTACCTACGAACTATAAATACAGGACAAACGACAACAACAGGCCAGAACGAAAATCGACACTGACGATGGCACAACGCTGGAACCGGTTTGTCTCAAAACGAAATTTCGACAAGGGATGACGGAAAATCGTTCCAATATACGTCAGAGTCAGAATGTCTCAATGGTGTTGTTAGTGAAGAAATGAGATAAACTGAATTAAGCAAGGAAACAAATACAAGCAGGATAGCCTAGTGGTTAAGACAACGGCAGTCCCATAGTGTGATTTGCGGTTCGAATCTCGGTGAAACCTTTGATAACATTACAAAATTGACTGTTGATGAATTAGTGGCGGTTTTTAAATGGTACCATCGCAATATACCAGTAAATGTTCCTATCTTTCTTTTCAGTTTCTCTTGGAAAAACATAATAATTGAATATTCAATTATTATAAGCCGGTGTTAAGCTCATGAATTCCTAATTAAAATTAAAGAAAAATAAAGGAACTGATAATTATTTAAAAGTAAACCAAGGCCGAGCACCTCTAAAAAGACAAATTATTTACAGTTCAAGCAGCGAAGATGAAGACAATCCAGCAAGTAGAGATAACTGCATTGAATATTTTGAAAACTATATAAGTATGAAGTCGCAATCCGACTGGATTCAGAACTGGCTTCATGAAACCTTAACACTTTTCAAAAACTATTGCACAAGATGTGGAAAATTAAAACAACTATCAGACTGAAGTCCAATTATTATTTTATTTATGATTTTATTTATTTTTATTTTTAGTTTAGTTTTAGCTTATTTTTAGTTTAATATAAAAATGTATGTTAAAATGAATTTTTATTTTTTTGTTGAATAAACGCTTTGCAAAATACAAAATATAACTATACATTTTAATTCTTAAGAATTTATTGTTTAGTTAAGCAAAAGCTTTAGTTTAACTATGACCATAAATGTGATATTAGAATTATATTCTAATCATAACAATTAAAAGATTAAAAAAGAACACAAAATGTTTATTTTATTTATGATTTTATTTATTTTTATTTTTAGTTTAGTTTTAGCTTATTTTTAGTTTAATATAAAAATGTATGTTAAAATGAATTTTTATTTTTTTGTTGAATAAACGCTTGCAAATACAAAATATAACTATACATTTTAATTCTTAAGAATTTATTGTTTAGTTAAGCAAAAGCTTTAGTTTAACTATGACCATAAATGTGATATTAGAATTATATTCTAATCATAACAATTAAAAGATTAAAAAAAGAACACAAAATGTTTTCTTTATTATGGTTTTGCAGTAGGAGTAGAAATATCTTGCATTTGTTTTGGTTTTTTCGATTACATGGTATAAAAGGGCATCTATCCTGCATTGTAGGCATCTATCCCTCTCAATATTTTCAAGGTGGGGCAACTATCCATAAAGGTAGGCATCTATCCCCAAAAAAAGGGTTTCACGAAAAGCAAATTTTTTCAAAAACTGTTTACGATAGGATAAAAAATAATAATAACAATTCAAGTTAAAAGATTGAACTAGCTACATTAATAAAAACTATTGGTATAAAATTAATATTTTTAAAATTAGGCGGTTTACCCAAAAAGTGTGGCATCTATCCCTTTTTTACCCTATCCGTAAAGTTACCTCAGTATTTCAAGCTCAAAGTACAGGAAAAAAGCAAGTATCATATAGGCATAAGCTATGTATATACAAATTTACATGAATTTACATGCGAGCACGAAACCAATAATGATGCAGGTGGGGCAACTATCCATGTAGGTAGGCAAAAAAAGGCAACTATCCCCAAAAAAGGGTTTTACCAAAAGCGGTGCTAAGCTCATGAACTCTTAATAATATGTATAAATGGAACACACCTTTAAAATAAACAAACATAAATATTGTAACGATTTTTAGGATATCCTGCTTATTTTACACCTTCTACTAACGTTCGTATCGCTAAACTGTTGAATAAATAACTCTAGTATTCAACAAAGCAAAAATGTTCTTTATTAGACTACTTTGAAAGTACTTCAAAATAACATTTAACTTCACATCAAATAGCGTGCTTAAATCAAAGTGGTTACTGATTACTCAGCATGTGCTGCTTTTATACTCTCTGCCCAAATGTCTAGAGGTTTCTGTTTTTTATCGGCCTATTGATAAATGATTCAAGGTTCGATTCGAGCTCAAGGCCAGAACAATAATTTTTTTCTATGATAATTATTGTTATTTTTTAATTTTTCTAAATTTGAAAAATTGTATTTTGTTTTTGGAATAGTGAGTAGAAAATTTTTCAGACAACCTGCCATAGCTGCGCAGATAGATCCATTTCGAAGGGTGCTAAGCCTTCATCATCAGTACGCTTTAGGCATGCTGCGCTAACCATTTAGCTATACAGCGGTGGTTTGTTTGACTGGCAAATTTGCTACTGCTATTCCTTTTTACCAAATATATTTATCCAGTGTTGCGTCATCTGGTGCAAATCACTGATAATGCTGGATTTTTGTTTATTGTCAATTACTTTGTTTGACATTCCCAAGTGCTCATGGTTTATTAACAATTGTTTTTGTTTTTATCGGCCTATTGATAAATGATTCAAGGTTCGATTCGAGCTCAAGGCAAGAACAATAATTTTTTTCTAATGATAATTATTGTTATTTTTTAATTTTTCTAAATTTGAAAAATTGTATGTTGTTTTTGGAATAGTGAGTAGAAAATTTTTCAGACAACCTGCCATAGCTGCGCAGATAGATCCATTTCGAAGGGTGCTAAGCCTTTATCATCAGCACGCTTTAGGCATGCTGCGCTAACCATTTAGCTATACAGCGGTGGTTTGTTTGACTGGCAAATTTGCTACTTCTATTCCTTTTTACCAACTATATTTATCCAGCGTTGCGCCATCTGGTGCAAATCACTGATAATGCTGGATTTTTGTTTATTGTCAATTACTTTGTTTGACATTCCCAAGTGCTCATGGTTTATTAACAATTGTTTTTGTTTCTTTTTCTAAAATCCTCTACCTGGTCACCAGTCATACGCGCGTGTATTTGTAGTGTGTAACCATATGCGTGTGTATATGTGAGTACTACTTCGGCTGATGATGACATGCGTTTGTGAGTATCTCTCTTCTGCTTGTATGTATGTGTGTACATGATGATTAATGTGTTTATGTAGCTTGCTTTAATGTTTTTGTTGTTGTGCATTTGTTTAGTAATGTGAATATTCGTCACGCTGCCCTCCACCTAAGTCTAATCGTCCCGATTAGACAAATCGTTCGATATAACCGCTGCTAGCCTCTCCAAATGAACCACCCTTCTATTTCGTGGTTTCCCAATGGTTTGTATGCGGTAGATGGTATCACTGATCCTCTTCACAACTTTGAACGGGCCATCCCAACTGTACCAAATTTGGATGGAACACCTTTTCGCCGGTGAGAGTTGTATAGCAGTACCAAATCTCCCTCCAAGGAACTTCCGAATTATTGTTCTTGTCAAACCTGTGTTTCAGCTTAGTACTCACCTTGTTTGTTCCCTCACATTCTGTTATTTGGCCAATGAACTATTTCATACAGCTTGCGCTTGACGGATTGGCTTCGCATAATCAGTATCGTTACGACGTTTCACAATATTAGTGCGCCCTGGCTTGAAAACTACCATCGCATTCTTTCTTGGAAATTCTTTCCTTCATTTAAGTGCGTCCATTTGGGTTTGTCAATTCCAGTATTTCTCTCGCAGGTATCTTTGATTTTGCTTTGTTTGGCCCATTCTTTCCATCAACCTTTGCCCGATCTACTGCCTTTGACTTTGGTGGTCTTTGTAGAATCGACTTCACCAGCACTCGCTTACTGCTGAAACCTTTCTCCAACCTGAAGTTTAGTGGTATATCCTGTTCTTGTAGCGCATACTCCTTCTCTGCATTCCGATCCTGATGTCATGGTAAACTAAGAAGGCCACTCCCAATATGACTTCATCAACGATCTCCGCCACAACGAATTTGTGTAGAACCGTGACCTTTCCAATTAAGACTCACATATCACTTCTCCCTGGACGTGGTTATAATCGCCAGTGACCGTACGCAACCTGCTCCAGGTAATGGCTTTACTCTCCTGTTGACCAAATCAGATCGGATAAGGGAATGAGATGCTTCCGTATCTTCAGTCAGTACACGCTTCTTGCCATCCACATTTCCTTTGACGGTAAGACTACTCGATTTTTTTTCCCATTTGCGAGGTAGATATCGCCGGACATTCAAAAACTGGGGAAAGTTTTCGATCTTTACATCTGACTCGCTCTTGCTTACCTCCTCCAGCTTTACGTTTACGACCAGCCAAGTTGGAACTACCAGGACCGTTGCTGCAATGTTACCAGGCTTCCCGCATTTGAAGCACGTGATTACCCTTTTACTCCGCTTTTGCTATCCTTTCAGCACCTCCAATATTGTGTTCACCCACTCTGGCCTTTCTACTTCCACACGCCGTGCTTTGAAACTGTCTTACACAGAAGCGATGCTGTTTCCTGAGTCAGCGCATGGGATACTGTCTCAGCAAATGTTGGCTTTGGATTTGCGTATGTCGCTCGCTTCATTAAAGTCCCGTATTCCATTAATTAAGCGCTGGATTTTTACCCTCTCGGTGTATTCCACGGGTGCGTCTGCATTTTCGAGATGACCCAATTTTTCAACATCCGACGCAAATTCCTGTAAAGTCTCATTGGCCTTTTGGTAACGGTTTTGGAACTCAACTTGATATATCTGCTTCCTGTATTCGCTTCTGTATCGTCGTTCTACAGTAGGCATCAATGCTTCACAGTTGTTCCGCTCTACTTCGGGAATCGTCTGGAGAGGATGGAGTTTTTACCTTCGTATTACTCGATGAAGCAGCCGGGCGATTAAGTTGCAACTGATGGATAAGTCCTCTCAAAGCATCCACCTCGGCCTCGATTTTTTCCTCAAACTGCAATATTTTCTCGTCTATACGCGCTTCGAGTTTTGATGATATATGCGCCTCTTGTGCATCGAGTTGTATTTTTATGTGTGTCTCTGTTCTTTCAGTTGTGTTTCCATATTTGATGTTATGCGTGTCTCCTGCCATTCCAGGTGGGATGCCATATATGTCTTCTGTTCTGCCAGTTGAGATGACATTTGCGAAGACATTTCTGAAATACGTGCCTCTGTGCTTCCATCTTGGATGTTAATGTCGATGTTTGAGAAGATATTGCAGCCAAAATCGTGTTCAAGTCTGTGCTCGTAACTGTCTGCGGTGTTTCGTGTTTTTCTTCCATTTTGTCGTTGTCTCGTCGCTATCAGAATTAAAGACATACTCGTCAGCATTGATTCCTTCAAATACCATAGCTACCCATGGTCGTCTTTGTAGCTGGGATTTATGGCCAGTAGTAGCCAATACACGGGCTACCAACTCCTCCTTCAATTGCTGAATCTTCACTTCACTCAACTTTGCCATGTCCAAGTTGTATTCCCAATCTTCGGAATTTATTCAACAATTCCTCTTCTGACATCAATTGTAACGATTTTTGGGATATCCTGCTTATTTTACATCTTTACTAACGTTCGTATCGCTAAACTGTTGAATAAATAACTCCAATATTGAATAATGCAAAATGGTCTTTATTGGACTATTTTGAAAGTACTTCACAATAACATTTAACTTCACAACCAATACTTACTTACTTACTTAATTGGCGCTTAACCGTCTAAACGGTTATGGCCGTCCAACAAGGCGCGCCAGTCGCTCCTTCGCTCCGCCAACCGGCGCCAATTGGTCACACCAAGGGAGTTTAAATCGTTTTCACCTGGTCCTTCCAACGGAGTGGGGGCCGCCCTCTACCTCTGCTTCCATAGGCGGGTTCCGATAGAAACACTTTCTTGGCCGGAGCATCATCTTTCATTCGCATAACATGGCCTAGCCAGCGCAGCCGCTGCGTTTTAATTCACTGGACTATGTTGATGTCTGCGTATAGCTCGTACAGCTCATCATTAAATCTTCTTCGGTACTCGCCATCGCCAACGCGTAGAGGTCCATAAATCTTTCGAAGAACTTTTCTCTCGAACACTCCCAAAGCCGTTTCATCTGCTGTTGTCATGTTGTTGTTGTTGTAGCAGTGCTTCGCCCCACCTAACAGACGCGACCGATCACAAACTGTCGTCAATATCCTCTAACGGGAGTCCAAGGAAACTTGCTGTTTCAACAGGGGTAGACCATAGGGAAAGGGGTGTTAGAGGCGTTGGTTCCACATTACAATTAAAGAGATGGTTGGTGTCATGTGGGGACACATTGCAAGCGGGGCATACATTTTGTATGTCGGGGTTGATTCTGGATAGGTAAGAGTTTAACCTGTTACAGTATCCAGAACGAAGTTGAGCCAGAGTGACACGCGTTTCCCTGGGGAGTATGCGTTCCTCTTCCGCAAGTTTTGGATACTTTACTTTGAGTACTGGGTTCACCGGGCAATTCCCGGCATAAAGGTCCGACGCCTGTTTGTGGAGTTCACCAAGGACCTGCTTGTGTTTTTTCGCTTCATACGGCTGTGTTCTCAGATGCCGTATTTCCTCAAAATGCTTACGGAGATGACTCCTTAAGCCCCTAGGCGGTGCTGGCTCGTCAATCAGATGTCTGTTGGGATGCCCAGGTTTCTGGGTATTCAACAGGAACTGTTTGGTCAGCATCTCGTTTCTTTCCCTGATGGGGAGTATTCTCGCCTCATTATGTAGATGGTGTTCTGGGGACATAAGAAGACAGCCCGTGGCAATTCTGAGAGCAGTATTTTGGCAGGCCTGTAGCTTCTTCCAGTGGGTAATTTTTAGGCTTGGCGACCATATGGGTGACGCGTAGCACGTAATCGGCTGGCTAATTGCTTTGTATGTAGTCATGAGCGTTTCTTTATCTTTTCCCCAGGTACTGCCAGCAAGGGATTTGAGGATTTTGTTACGGCTCTGAATTCTCGGAACAATTGCGGCTGCGTGCTCACCAAAATGTAGATCCTGATCAAACGTCACACCCAAGATTTTGGGGTGTAGGACAGTCGGTAGCGTAGAGCCATCGACGTGGATGTTCAAAATGGTCGACATTTGGGACGTCCATGTTGTAAATAAGGTCGCGGAAGATTTAGTCGGTGATAATGCCAGGTTTCGCGAGGCGAAAAAACTGGAGAGATCAGGGAGGTAGCCGTTTATTTTATTGCATAGCTCATCGATCTGTGGGCCTGGGCCTGTGGCCATTACTGTGCAGTCATCGGCGTAGGAAAACGATTGTGACTCCTTCCGGTGGTGAAGGTAGCTTAGATATGTAGAAATTAAACAAAAGTGGGGATAGGACACCACCCTGTGGCACCCCTTGTTTAATTCTCCTTGGCTTTGATGTTTCGTTTCTAAATAGCACCGATGCCTGCCGACCACCCAGATAATTTGCGGTCCACCTTTTAAGACATGGGGGAAAGGGTAGACCCTTCCAGGTCTTGCAGTAACGAGCCATGGTTGACCGTATCAAAGCTTTTGATAGGTCTAGCGCTACGAGTACTGTTCTATGGTGGGGGTTTTGATTTAAACCGCAATTTATCTGGGTGCTAATGGCATTTAGCGCGGAGGTAGTGCTATGGAGTTTTCTGAAGCCATGCTGATGGGAGGCTAGTTGCAAATTTGCTTGGAAATAAGGGAGCAAAATGGCTTCGAGCGTCTTTGCTACTGGCGATAGGAGAGATATCGGACGATACGACTCTCCTATGTTAGCTGGTTTACCAGGCTTTAGTAGCGGACCACCTTGGCCATTCTCCATTTCTCAGGTATGACAAAGGTGGAAAGAGACAGGTTGAAGACCTGCGCTAAATATTTGAAACCCTCTTTCCCTAGGCTTTTAAGCATCGGCATGGCTATGCCGTCTGGGCCCACTGCTTTGGATGGTTTAGCGCGACCAATGGCGTCCTCAACCCTCTTTAGCGGTGATGGTGATTGGTGACGCGCTGAATTTGTGTTTACGTGCGTGTCTGTTGGCCCTCCGTCTAACTTTGTCGACCGTAGAATGCATTATATATTGTCGGCAGAAAGCGCTCGCGCATTTTTCGCATCCGACAGCACTTTGTCGCCAAAGGCGATGGATACTTTGTCTTTGTGCTTAGTCGGATTCGATAGGGACTTTACGGTGGACCAAAGTTTACCCACACCGGTAGAGAGGTTACAACCTCTTAGGTGCTCCTCCCATTTCGCCCGCTTGTGTTCATCCACAAGCAATCTGATGCGTTGGTTTATATCCCTTATTTGGGGGTCGCCTGGATCAAGCTGCCTTATAAGGTCACGTTCTCTCGCTAAGTTTGCGGCCTCCGCCGGGAAGTGGGGCCGATTTCGGGAATTCTCCCGGCGGGAATGAAAACGAGCCGAGGCGGATTCAATGACCTTGCGGAAGGCACGCTCCCCTTGGCGGGCATCAGTCGGGATAGGGAGGGCAGCAAAGAGGTTGTCTGTAAAGGATTTATATTCTTCCCACTTTCCTTTTTTAAAGTTTATGAAAGTGCGTTTTTCGGTGACGGTGAAGTCGGCGGTACGCTCGAGCGAAATAAGTATAGGCAGGTGGTCGGATGCCAATGATACCATCGGCTGCCAGTTGACGCAGTTTACGAGTTCTGCGCTCACGATTGAGATATCTGGCGAACTGTGACAGCTTCCTACCATACGTGTGGGGGCGTCTCCGTTTATTGTGCAGAAACGTCGTTTCTTCTATTTGATCCGCCAACATCTCGCCCCTACTGTCCGCCCGCAAATTTGAATGCCATAGATCATGATGGGCATTGAAGTCGCCTAAAATAATGCGATTGTTTCCAGTGAGTAAGGCTCTGATATTAGGGCGGTATCCACCGGGCAACAGGTGGCAGGGGGGATGTAGATGTTGATGATTTCTAGGTTTGCATCGCCTGACCGGACAGATAGGCCTTGACGTTCTAAGACGTTGTCCCTGCGGTCGATGCCAGGATCAAATATGTGATATTGCACAGAGTGGTGTATTATAAACGCGAGGCCGCCTCCATTTCCGCTATCGCGATCTTTTCTGTGGACATTATACCCAGAGCAGGTCTGCAATGCAGATCGTGCTGTGAGTTTAGTCTCTTGAATCGCAGCAATGCGGATGTTGTGCCGCTTCATGAAATTGACTATCTCCGTAATCTTCCCAGTTAGTCCATTACAGTTTAACTGCAGAATTCTGAAGTGCATGAGGGGAGACGTCGCCACTCTGGGGGTAAGTGACGGGTGACTACGCCTGGGTTGAGGAAGGCCAGGACGCAATTGCTGTTGTGGCCCTGGGACTGGGCGTCCTTGGGCAAGCATTGGGGTACCCGGATGATTTGGGTTTGCGACCTGGCAACATGGCGCGATTGAAACCCGTCGAGGGGTTGCCGTCGCGGAGACCAGAACATCTAGGAAAGTGGCACCACTCAAGGCAGGAGCTGCATTGGGCGGATGTCGCAAACATATATATTCTGTGCTGGGCAAACGGTGCAAACGGAGGTAGGGACTAAGAGTCTGGTTCCCTCACCTACACGATTGCTGCCGGAAAAGAGGGGAGGGAGAAGACGGGGGCAGGGGCTGTTGCTCAGCATTGCTTCCGACTCTACTACGAAGATTGTAGTTATGAGTGGTAGCAGCTGTTTGAGTTGTTGGCGCCGTAAGGCGCGAGCAGCAGCGGGTACTTGTTGTGGCTTGCTGAGCAGCGGGGCTGCTGGAAGGTAATGCGCTTAGACGTAGACTACGGGCGCCCTTGGGCGTGAACAGCAAGGAGCCACAAAAGATTTATAAAAGTTACGTGGACGTCGGGTTTTGGGATCAAGCCCAGAACAACCTGTCCGATGCAACCATCCCTTACACGAGACACACTGAACAGAGTATGACCGTCCTAAAAAGATTATTTTCCGGCAGATGCAGCAAAACCATTTCTCAGGACCGGGGTCAGGAGACGGACCCGGATTGGATTCGATACCTTCCCGGAGCAAGAGAATATGGAGCAGTCCTGCTGCAAGGAGCTGCTGGGAGGATGACAATTTGTGGGAGGGACGAAACAAATTAAATGGGGTTACACTGAAATGACAGTCCTTGGTCGGGAAAAATCCCGAGTCGCTCCGGTACATAGAACCGACTGCCTTGGGAAGCGCTGCTGTTGCATTGGTCCATGCTTCTGCCCCATATAGCAGGACGGGTACGATAAGTGACTTGTAGAGTATGATTTTCGTTCGCCGAGAGTCCAAAGTAGCATTTATTGGCAAGATTGATTCTTCGCTGGATTTCAGTGCTGATGTTGTTGCTAATGTTGATGCTGGTTCCCAAATAAACGAAGTCTTTTACTATTTCGAAATTATGGCTGCCAACAGTAGCGTGGTTGCCAAGGCGCATATGCGCTGACTCTTTGCTCGATGACAGCAGGTACTTCGTTTTGTCCTCATTCACCATCAAACCCATCTTTACCGCTTCTTTTTCCAGCTTGGAGTAAGCAGAACTAACAGCGCGGGTGTTTAGGCCGATGATATCAATGTCATCAGCATATGCCAGTAATTGCACGCTTTTATAGTATATTGTTCCAGTGCGGTTAAGTTCTGCAGCTAGTATAACTTTCTCCAGCATCAAATTAAAGAAATCGCACGATAGGGGGTCACCCTGTCTGAAACCTCGTTTAGTTTCGAACGGCTCGGAGAGGTCCTTCCCAATTCTGACTGAGCTGATGGTGTTGCTCAACGTCATTTTGCACAGCCGTATAAGTTTTGCGGGGAAACCAAATTCAGACATAGCGGCATATAGGCAGCTCCTTTTCGTGCTGTCGAAGGCGGCTTTAAAGTCGACGAAGAGGTGATGTGTGTCGATTCTCTTTCACGGGTTTTTTCCAAGATTTGGCGCATTGTGAAAATCTGGTCGATGGTAGATTTACCAGGTCTGAAGCCGCACTGATAAGGTCCAATCAGCCGGTTCACGGTGGGCTTCAATCTTTCGCACAATACACTTGAAAGGACCTTATATGCGATATTAAGAAGGCTGATTCCACGATAGTTGGTGCATTTTGCAGTATCCCCCTTCTTGTGGACTGGGCAAAGAACACTTAGATTCCAACCGTCGGGCATGCTTCCGTCCGCCCATATTTTGCTAAGAAGCTGCTGCATGCGCCTTACCAACTCCTCGCCGCCGAACTTGAATAGCTCCGCAGGCAATCCATCAGCGCCCACGGCCTTGTTGTTTTTCAATCTGGTTATTGCTATTCTAACTTCGTCATAATCGGGCGGGGGGACATATATTCCATCATCATCGATTGCGGGATCGGGTTCTTCATCTCTGCGCGGTGAATTGCTGCCTCCATTTAAGAGAGCAGAGAAGTGTTACCTCCATAATCTAAGCACTCTCTGGACATCAGTTACAAGGTCGCCGTTTTCATTCCTACAGGAGTTTGCCCCGGTCTTAAAACCTTCCGTCTGTCGCCGTATTTTTTGGTAGAATTTTCGGGCGTTATTCCTGGCGGCTAGCAGCTCAAGCTCCTCGCACTCACGCCTTTCTGCTTCTGCTTTTTTCTTCCTGAAAAGGCGTCTCGCTTCCCTTTTCAACTCACGATAGCGTTCACCCACTCCTCTTGTCGCGCTCGCTTTTAACGTAGCCCTGTAGGCAGCGTCTTTTCTTTCGGTTGCAACGCGGCATTCTTCATCATACCAGTTGTTTTTCGTGGCCGCCGGTAACCATTTTTTCCTCGGCGGCAGTATGAAGTGCTTTGGAGATATGCTCCCACTGCTCCTGTATTCCTTCAGGATGAGTTGTGCCCTCAGAGAGCAGGTGTGAGAGTCGAGTTGCGAAATCATTGGCAGTCTGTTGTGATTGAAGCTTTTCGACGTCTAGCTTTCCTTGTGTTTTTTGTTCCTTGTTTTTAGCCGCGTTGAGGCGGGTGCGTATTTTGGCTGCAACGAGATAATGGTCCGAATCGATGTTAGGTCCTCGGATTGTTCGCACATCTAAAACACTGGAGGCATGCCGTCCGTCTATCACAACGTGATCGATCTGATTGCGAGTATTTCGATCAGGAGACAGCCATGTAGCTTGATGTATCTTTTTATGCATGAACCTCGTGCTTGATATGACCATGTTTCGAGCACCGGCAAAGTCAATCAGCCTCAGTCCGTTAGGAGAAGTTTCATTGTGTAGGCTGAACTTTCCGACTGTAGGGCCAAAAAACACCTTCTTTGCCCACCCTGGCGTTAAAGTCGCCAAGCACGACTTTTTTATCATGACGGGGGCAGCGCTCGTATGTGCGTTCTAATTGTTCATAAAAAGTGTCTTTCACCTCATCGTCTTTCTCCTCTGTCGGCGCATGGGCGCAGATGAATGATATATTAAAAAATTTTGCTTTTTCACAACCAATAGCGTGTGTTTAAATCACTAGCACTGAGTTTATCAAGAAATTGCACTAAAGGCGCGGAATTAAAAATTGAAATATGTATTTTATTCGCAATTCAAACGCATTAAATATAAACAAAGCTATACAAATTGAAATTAATTATATGTATGTGACATAGATATGAAGCAGGA
>JARSSU010037130.1:0-18447 GCA_029619165.1 Eurosta solidaginis | reverse complement strand
AAAGGCGTTCACCTATAGAACTAAGGATCACTCCCTTTTAAAATACTTATTACCACCTTTCATTTGATACCCATATCGTACAAACACATTCTAGAGTCACCCCTGTTCCACCTTTATGGCGATATCTCGAAAAGGCGTTCACCTATAGAACTAAGGCCCATTCCCTTTTAAATACTCATTAACACCTTTCATTTGATACGGATATCGTACAAGCACATTCTAGAGTCACCCTTGGCCCACCTTAATGGCGTTATCTCGAAAAGGCGTCCACCTATAGACCTAAGGCCCACTCCCTCTTAAAATGCTCAGTAACACCTTTCATTTGATACCCATATCGTACAAACATATTCTAGAGACACCCTCGGTCCACCTTTATGGAAAACGCCTACACAAATACAAATAAGGCACACTCCCTTTTAAAATACTCATTAACACCTTTCATTTGATACCTATATCGTACAAACAAATTCTAGAGTCAGCCCTGGTCCACCTTTATGGCAATATCCCTAAATGGCGTCCATCCATAGAACTATGGCCTACTCTCTCTTAAAATATTCTTTGATACCTTCCATTTGATACACATGTCATACAACCACATTCCAGGTTTACCCTAGGTTCATTTTCCTACATGATGATTTTCCCTTATTTTGTCTCCATAGCTCTCAACTGAGTATGTAATGTTCGGCTACATCCGAACTTAGCCTACCTTACTTATTTTTAATTAATTTTATAAATATAAATAAATAAAATAAGATAAACTAAACAAAAATAAAATAAAGTAAAATAATACAAAAATAAGTAAAATTAAACAAAAAATACAAAGTTAGCAAACAGGCGAAAGGTCTCAGTTTTTCGTAAATCAAAACGAACTGAGATAGTCTTCGACGCATATAAGCGATCTGAGCTAGTATTCAACGCAAATTACGAACCGAGATAGTCTTCGTTGGGACCGACGATATGGAATTTCATGAGTACTGAATACTCGATGACAAAATTAAACATCAATATTGTAACGAATTT
Organism: Eurosta solidaginis; assembly: GCA_029619165.1. Lineage (NCBI taxonomy): Eukaryota > Metazoa > Arthropoda > Insecta > Diptera > Tephritidae > Eurosta > Eurosta solidaginis. The sequence continues at coordinate 17,427 of JARSSU010037130.1, read as the reverse complement.
ACTGCAATTCCCCTTATTTGCAATCTTCTGCTAACGTTCGTATCATTTAACTGTTGAATAAATAACTCCAATATTGAATAATGGAAAATGGCCTTTATTAAAGTGCTTCACAATAACACTTATACTTTGTAACTAGCTTGCTTAATAACCAAACTGACTGATAGCTTAAATGAAACTGAATTCTCGACTCTTCTGTTGTCGCCTTTTTATACTCAGTTGAGCAGAGCTCACAGAGTATATTAAGTTTGATTGGATAACGGTTGGTTGTACATATATAAAGGAATCGAGATAGATATAGACTTCCATATATCAAAATAATCAGGATCGAAAAAAAATTTGATTGAGCCATGTCCGTCCGTCCGTCCGTCCGCCCGTTAACACGATAACTTGAGTAAATTTTGAGGTATCTTGATGAAATTTGGTACGTACATTCCTGAGCACTCATCTCAGATCGCTATTTAAAATGAACGATATCGGACTATAACCACGCCCACTTTTTCGATATCGAAAATTTCGAAAAACCGAAAAAGTGCGATGATTCATTACAAAAGACAGATAAAGCGACGAAACTTGGTAGATGAGTTGAAATTATGACGCAGAATAGAAAATTAGTAAAATTTTGGACCATGGGCGTGGCACCGCCCACTTTTAAAAGAAGGTAATTTAGAAGTTTTGCAAGCTGTAATTTGGCAGTCGTTGAAGATATCATGATGAACTTTGGCAGGGACGTTACTCCTATTACTATATGTACGCCTAATAAAAATTGGCAAAATCGGAGAAGGACCACGCCCACTTTAAAAAAAAATGTTTTTTTAAAGTAAAATTTTAACAAAAAATTTAATATCTTTACGGTATATAAGTAAATTATGTCAACATTCAACTCCAGTAATGACATGGTGCAAAAAAATACAAAAATAAAAGAAAATTTCAAAATGGGCGTGGCTCCGCCCTTTTTCATTTAATTTGCCTAGGATACTTTTAACGCCATAAGTCGAACAAAAATTAACCAATCCTTTTGAAATTTGGTAGGGGCATAGATTTTATGATGCTAACTGTTTTCTGTGAAAACGGGTGAAATCGGTTGATGCCACGCCCAGTTTTTATACACAGTCGTCCGTCTGTCCTTCCGCATGGCCGTTAACATGATAACTTGAGCAAAATTCGACATATCTTTAATGAACTTAGTTCACGTACTTACTTGAACTCACTTTATTTTGGTATGAAAAATGAACGAAAAATGAAAAAAATGCCATAATTCTATACCAAATACGAAAAAAGGGATGAAACATGGTGAGGTAATTGGATTGGTTTATTGACACGAAATATAACGTTAGAAAAAACTTTATAAAATGGTTGTGACACCTACCATATTAAGTAGAAGAAAATGAAAAAGTTCCGCAGGGCGAAATAAAAAACCCTTAAATCTTGGCAGGTATTACATATATAAATAAATTAGCGGTATCCAACAGATGATGTTCTGTGTCACCCTGGTCCACATTTTGGTCGCGATCTGGAAAACGCCTTCACATATACAACTACCACCACTCCCTTTTAAAACTCTCATTAATACCTTTAATTTGATACCCATATCGTACAAACACATTCTAGAGTCACCCTGGTCCACCTTTATGGCGATATTTCGAAACGGCGTCCACCTATAGAACTACGGTCCACTCCCTTTTAAAATACTCATTAACACCTTTCTTTTGATACCCATATTGTACAAACAAATTCTAGGGTCACCCCTGGTCCACCTTTATGGCGATATCTCGAAACGGCGTCCACCTATGGAACTAAGGATTACTCCCTTTTAAAATACTCATTAACACCTTCCTTTTGATACCCATATTGTACAAACAAATTCTAGGGTCACCCCTGGTCCACCTTTAGGGTGGTATCTCGAAACGGCGTCCACCTATGGAACTAAGGATTACTCCCTTTTAAAATACTCATTAACAACTTTCGTTGATACCCATATCGTACAAACGCATTCTAGAGTCAACCCTGATCCACCTTTATGGCTATATCCCTAAATGGCGTCCACCTATAGAACTATGGCCCACTCCCTCATAAAATACTCTTTAACACCTTTCATTTGATACCCATATCGTACAAAGGCATTCTAGAGTCACCCCTGGTCCACCTTTATGGCGATATCTCGAAAAGGCGACCACCTATACAAAAACCACCACTCCCTTTTAAAACCCTCATTAATACCTTTAATTTGATACCCATATGGTACAAACACATTCTAGAGTCACCCTGGTCCACCTTTATGGCGGTATTTCGAAACGGCGTCCACCTATAGAACTAAGGCCCACTCCCTTTTAAAATACTCATTAACACCATTCGTTTGATGCCCATATTGTACAAACAAATTCTAGGGTCACCCCTGGTCCACCTTTGTGGCGATATCTCGAAACGGCGTCCACCTATGGAACTAAGGATTACTCCCTTTTAAAATACTCATTAACACCTTTCTTTTGATACCCATATTGTACAAACAAATTCTAGGGTCACCCCTGGTCCACCTTTATGGCGATATCTCGAAACTGCGTCCACCTATGGAACTAAGGATAACTCCCTTTTAAAATACTCATTAACACTTTTCATTTGATACCCATATCGTACAAACGCATTCTAGAGTCAACCTGATCCACCTTTATGGCTATATCTCAAATAGGCGACCACCTATACAACTACCACCACTCCCTTTTAAAACCCTCATTAATACCTTTAATTTGATACCCATATCGTACAAACAAATTCTAGGGTCACCCCTGGTCCACCTTTATGGCGATATCTCGAAACGGCGTCCACCTATGGAACTAAGGATTACTCCCTTTTAAAATACTCATTAACACCTTTCTTTTGATACCCATATTGTACAAACAAATTCTAGGGTCACCCCTGTTCCACCTTTATGGCGATATCTCGAAAAGGCGACCACCTATACAACTACCACCTCTCCCTTTTAAAACCCTCATTAATACCTTTAATTTGATACCCATATCGTACAAACAAATCTAGGGTCACACCTGGTCCACCTTTATGGCGATATCTCGAAACGGCGTCCACCTATGGAACTAAGGATTACTCCCTTTAAAATACTCGTTAACACCTTTCTTTTGATACCCATATTGTACAAACAAATTCTAGGGTCACCCCTGGTCCACCTTTATGGCGGTATATCGAAACGGCGTCCACCTATGGAACTAAGGATTACTCCCTTTTAAAATACTCATTAACACCTTTCATTTGGTACCCATATCGTACAAACGCATTCTAGAGTCAACCTGATCCACCTTTATGGCTATATCTCAAATAGGCGACCACTTATACAACTACCACCACTCTCTTTTAAAACCCTCATTAATACCTTTAATTTGATACCCATATCGTACAAACAAATTCTAGGGTCACCCCTGGTCCACCTTTATGGCGATATCTCGAAACGGCGTCCACCTATGGAACTAAGGGTTACTCCCTTTTAAAATACTCATTAACACCTTTCATTTGATACCCATATCGTACAAACGGATTCTAGAGTCAACCTGATCCACCTTTATGGCTATATCCCTAAATGGCGTCCACCTATAGAAGTATGGCCCACTGACTCATAAAATACTCTTTAATGCCTTTCATTTGATACACATGTCATACGAACACATTCCAGGGTTTCCCTTGGTTCATTTTCCTACATGGTTATTTTCCCATATGTTGTCACCATATCACTCAACTGAGTATGAAATGTTCGGTTACACCCGAACTTAACCTTCCTTACTTGTTATACTTTCTTTTTATACTGTCTGATTTCCTCGTTGCATATTTCTAAGCTTTTCTAATCCAGAACTTACTAGTTAGTTATAAGTTTCTCAGCTACAACTACAGATGTATAATTTTTATAGCTTCTATCATACACCATGTGCTTGTATGTGTGAGCGACACTTTCACAATTACAATTGCATACTTTCGGGAGCATCTCAGATAAGATATATGCATGTGTTTGTGCACTGTTTCTCCATGCGTGTACGTACATAGGTGTAGACAAAATGATTAAATTATTGATGTGTATTCATATTACCTTCCCACGTACGTTCTTATATAGAGATTTTGATTTTCCCTTGTATTTTTTTTTGCTAAATCAGAAGGAAAATTGGTAATTTTAATATAAATAACGAAGTAAAATAAGAAGTTGAGAGACGAAGGGGGGGTCTATCACCCAATGCCCCCCCCTGGATACGCCACTGTAACCCATATAAACTGTCATTTTTGCCCCTTTTTTACGGCTAGAATAGTACCTATATATCTCATACAACCGATTGTTCAAATAAGAAACTTTTCGTAATTTCTGCCCCATTTTAAAAGCTTCGAATTTCATCAAATGTTTAGTATATAGCATATATTGTTGTATGAAAAAAACATAGAGATCGGTGGTATATATATTATATAATCCATATAAACTGTAAATTTTACCCCTTTTTACGGCTAGAAGCTTAAAATTTCATCAACTTTCATCAAATACTTACGTTTACGTCACATATTGTTGAAATACGTGATTCGTAGTCATAGTTTTTACATGCAGACCACAAAAAACGTGAAACTTTGAATCCTCACACACAGTACCTACCTATTTTTATACCTTTCATGAAAATTAAATGGTATATTAACTTTGGTACGAATCTCAAAATTGTAGGTCCTTAAAGGAAAATAGATAGACCCACCATTAAGTATACCGAAATAATCAGGATGAAGAGCTGAGTTGTGTTAGCCATGTCCGCCTCTCCGTCTGTCCGTCTATCTGTTTGTATGGAAACTAGTCCCTCAATGTTTGAGATATCGTGATAAAATTTGGTAAGCGGGTGTATTTAGGTGTCCGATTAGACATTTCGGACAGTCGGAACCAACCGGATCGGACCACTATAGCATATATCCTCCATATAACCGGCTTTTCAGAAAATGAGGATTTTTGTGATATCTTACTCAATTTATCAGATTGAGGCTTCAAACTTCACCATATGGGTGATACTCCGCGAGCTTACAGTTTTGTGTCTTTTCGAAATTTGAAATATATTAAAGCATTTTTTATGAATTAAATTATGTAATTAAGTTAAAATTATGTTTATTTTAAAGTTTCATGTTGAATTTTATTGACTGGTCATCAGTTTTATGAAGTTATAGTTCATAATCCCTACAAATGTCACAACCGTCGCTGCCCACAACCACATTTTCATAACATTTTAGGCAGTAACTTTTTAAATCTTTAATTACACGAGTATTAAACTATCATTATATTAAATACTTGACTTAATCTGCAATATTAAATGTTGTTTTAATGATAACATTTCTGTTTTCGCTTTGTAATTTGATCGGTCTTATATATCCCCCACAACCGATTGTTCAGATAAGAAACTTTTCACAATTTCAGCACCATTTTAACAGCTATAAGCTTCAAATTTCACCAAATACTTACGTATATAGCATATGTATATTGCTGTCTGAAAAAACCATAGAGTATGGTGGTTGTTGTTGTTGTAGCAGTGCTTCGCCCCACCTAACAGCCGCGACCGATCACAAATTGTCATCAATATCCCCTAACGGGAGTTCAAGGAAACTTGCTGTTTCAACAGGGGTGGACCATAATGAAAGTGGTGTTAGAGGCGTTGGTAAGCCATGCTGATGACAGGCTTGGAAGTAGGGGAGCAAAATGGTTCAAGCATCTTCGCTACTGGCGATAGGAGAGATATCGGACGATACGACTCTCCTATGTTAGCTCTTTTCCCAGCCTTTAGTAGCGGGACCACCTTGGCCATTTTCCATATTTCGGGTATGACAAAGATGGAAAGAGACAAGTTGAAGACATGCGCTAAGTATTTGAAACCCTCTTTTCTTAGGCTTTTAAGCTTCGGCATGCCTATGCCGTCTGAGCTCACTCCTTTGGATGGTTTAGCGTGACCAATGGCATCTTCAACCTCTCTGGCGGTGATGGTAATTGGTGACGCGCTGAATTTCTGTTTATGTGTGTGTCTGCTGGCCCTGCGTCTATCTTTGTCGACCGTAGAATGCATTATATATTTCGTCGGCAGAAAGCGCTCGCGCATTTCTTCGAATCCGACAGCACTTTATCGCCAAAGGCGATGGAAACTTTTTAATTGTGCTTAGACGCATTCGATAGGGACTTTACGGTGGACTAAAGTTTGTCCACACCGGCAGAGAGGTTACAACCTCTTAGGTGCTCCTTCCATTTCGCCCGCTTGTGTTCATCCACAAGTAATCTGATGCGTTGGTTTATATCCCTTATTTGGGGGTCGCCTGGATCGAGCTGCCTTATAAGGTCACGTTCTCTCGCTAAATTTGCGGCCTCCGGCGGGAATTGGGCCGAATTTCGGGAATTCTCCCGGCGGGGATGAAACGTGCCGAGGTGGATTCAATGACCTTACGGAAAGCACGCCCCCCTTGACGGGCATCAGTCGGGATAGGGAGGGAGCAAAGAGGTTGTCTGTAAAAGATTTGTATTTGTCCCACTTTGCTTTTTCAAAGTTTATGAAAGTGCGTTTTTCTGTGACGATGAAGTCGTCGGTACGCTCGAACGAAATAAGTATAAGCAGGTGGTCGGATGCCAATGTTACAATCTACTGCCAGTTGACGCAGTTTACGAGCTCTGCGCTCACGATTGAGATATCCGGCGAACTCTGACAGCTTCCTACCATACGTGCGGAGGCGTCTCCGTTTGTTGTGCAGAACGTCGTTTCTTCTATTTGATCCGCCAACATCTAACCCCTACTGTCCGTCCGCAAGTTTGAATGCCATAGATAGTGGTGGGCATTCAAGTCGCCTAAGATAATGCGATTGTTGCCAGTGAGTAAGGCCTCGATATTAGGGCGGTATCCACTGAGGCAACAGGTGGCAGGAGGGATGTAGATGTTGATGATTTCTAGGTTTGTATCGCCTGACCGGACAGATAGGCCTTGACGTTCTAAGACATTGTCCCTGCGGTCAACGCCAGGATCAAATATATGATATTGCACAGAGTGGTGTATGATAAACGCGAGGGCCGCCTCCATTTCCGCTCATGCGATCTTTTCTGAGGACATTACACCCAGAACAGGTTTGCAGTGCAGATCTTGCTGTGAGTTTAGTCTCTTGAATCGCAGCAATGCGAATGTTGTGCCGCTTCATGAAATCTACTATCTCCGTGATCTTCCCAGTTAGTCCATTACAGTTTAACTGCAGAATTCTGAAGTGCATAGGGGGAGACGTCGCCACTCTGGGAGTAAGTGACGGGTGACTACGCCTGGGTTGAGGAAAGCCAGGACGCAATTGCTGTTGTGGCCCTGGGACTGGGCGTCCTTGGGCAAGCATTGGGGTACCCGCTAGATTGGGGTTTGCGACCTGGCAACATGGCGCAATGAAACCCGTCGGAGGGTTGCCGTCGCGGAGACCAGAACATCTAGGAAAGTGGCCAGTTACTGCCTTGGGCGGATGGCGCTAAGGCGTAGACTACGGGACGCCCTTGAACGTGAACAGCCAGGAGCCACAAAAGATTTATAAAAGTTACGTGGACGTCGTGTTTTGGGATCAAGCCCAGAACAACCTGTCCGATGCAACCATCCCTTACAAGTGGCACACTGAACAGAGTATGACCATCCTAAAAAGATTCTTTTCCGGCAGATGCAGCAAAACATTACTCAGGATCGGATTCAGGAGACGGACCCGGATTGGATTCGATACCTTCCCGGTGCAAGAGAATATTGACCAGTCCCGCTGCAAGGAGCTGCTGGGAAGATGACAATTTGTGGGAGGGACGCAACAAATTAAATGGGGTTACACTGAAATGACAGTACTTGGTCGGGAAAAATCCTGAGTCGCTCCGGTAAATAGAACCGACAGCCTTGGGAAGCGAGACATACTTTCAAATTAGTAAGAATATTGACATTTGTCAAACAAAACATAAGGATCACATCCTCTTCTTTCTTGAAAGATAGTAGGGGCCGATTCGAAATATAGATCGGTGGTATATATAGTATATATTCCATACAACCGATTGTTCAGATAAGAAAATTTTCGTAATATCTGCCCCATTTTAACAGATATAAGCTTCAAAGTTTCCCCAATTGCTTACGTATATAGCATATATTGTTGCGTGAAAAAATCATAGAGATCTGAGGTACATATAGTATATATATGGTGGTATATATAGTACATATATATATATATAGTATATGTATATGTTTTCGCAATTTCAGCCCCATTTTATCTAGAAACTTCAAATTTCACCAAATGCTTACGTACATAGCATATATTGTTGTTTGAAAAAATCATAGAGATCGGTGGTATATATAGTATATATCTCATACAACAGATTGTTCAGTTAAGGAACTTTTCGCAATTTCTGCCCCATTTTAACAGCTAGAAGCTTCAAATTTCACCAAATGCTTACGTATATAGCATATATTGGTGTCTGAAAAATCATAGAGATCGGTGTTATATATTATATACCCCATATAAACTGTCATTTTTGCCCCTTTTTTACGACTAGAAGCTTAAAATTTCATCAAATACTTATGTTTATACAAAAAAAGTGAATATTTGCATCCTCGCACAAAGTGCCACCTATTTTATTTATTATTTATTATTATTTGTTTACCTTTATATTAAGTCGCTTTCATATTTGTACCCTCATTTCCATACGAATTTTGACCCATGGGAAAGTAGTTTTCGGTAACTTCCCGTTGAGCTAGACACTTGATACTAAGAGCATAGTTCAGGTCTGAGAGGCATTACAATGCAAGTGACAAAATAATCCGCTAGGTGGCGCAGGGATTGAGATATACAGAAAATTAATTTTAAAATAGTAATTTTGCGATCGACTTTTAACTAACTTCTCGGTGAGATAGAGACATGAAACTTAGCACATAGTTTGCGAATCGATGGTGCTACAATTCGTGAAAAACAAAATGCCGCCAGGTGGCAGACGAAGATAAACGAAAATCCCTGTAAAAACGTGGGGAACCTTGCAACCGATTTTTGGGTAACTTCCCGGTGAGCTGGAGATATGAAACTTGAGTCGTAAGTCAGAACCCGGTGACAACGCAATATTTTATCAAAAAAAATTCAACGAGGTGAGATAACTACAAATCCTTAAAAAACGAGGGGAATCTTACAATCGATTTTTGAGTAACTTCTCTGCGAGCTGGAGATATGATGCTTTAGCCGTAAGTCAGAAACCGGTGATAATGCAATATTTTATCAAAAAAATTCCGCTAGGTGGCGCATGGATCGAGATATTAGGAAAATTAGTTTTAATTTGGGAATCTTTCAATCCATTTTTAACTAACTTCCCGGTTACCTAGAGACTTGTAACTTAGCACATAGTTCGAGACCCGCTGACAATACAATTTATAGAGAACAAAATTCCGCTAGGTGACGTGCTAATTGAGATAACCACAAATCCCTGAAAAGCGAGGGGAATCTTGCGATCGATTTTTGAGTAACTTGCCGGTGAGCTAGAGACTTGAAACTTGGGCCGAGGGTCAGAACCCGGTTACAATGCAACATTTGGTCAAAAAAAATTCGCTAGGTGGCACGCGGATCGGGATAGTAAGAAAACAAATTTTAGTTGGGGAAATTTCAATCCATTTTTAACTAACATCCCGGTTAGCTAGAGACTTGAAACTTGGCACTTAGTTAGAGGCCTGGTGACAATACAACTTATAGAAAACAAACTTCCGCTAGTTGGCGCGCTAGTCAAGATAACTGCAAATCCTTTAAAAAAAGGGGGGAATTTGCGATCGATTTTCTAGTAACTTCCCGATGAGCTAGAGACATGAAACTTGGGCAGTAAATCAGAACCCGGTGACAATGCAATATTTTATCAAAAAAATTCCGCTAGGTGGTGCATGGATCGAGATATTGAGAAAACTAGTTTTAAATTGGGAATCTTCCAATCGATTTTTAACTAACTTCCTGGATATCTAGAGACTTGAAACCTGAAATATAATTTAAACTCAGTGACTGTGCAATGTTTGATCAAAAAATGTGAGCTACGTAACGCACAAGTCGAACTATTTAGAAGATTAGGCCATACCTTCATGGCTAGTTGTGTGTTGCAGGGTTGTAGAATTCCACCTCGTTGCAGGCCCAACTCAATTCACATCCTTGCATACTTTTAGGCGTACGCGACTTTTACCACGATTCTTTTAGACTAACAGGCGTATGCGAATTTCTCCACGATTTTTAGCTGTGCAAATTAAGTAGCTGACAAACGAGGTGGAATTCTCTTGTTATGATGTGAGGTGGAATTTTGTTGTTTTCGCCAGTGTTGTCAGCGAAAATTCCACTAATTCTCTTAAATCTTGCTATTTGAACAAATAAATAGAATATAGAAATAGATAAGAATTTTCACTTAGGAATTACTTAAATTACTAATCAAAGTTGGAGTTGCCTTTTTGTAGGCAGTACTAAAAAATTTAAAATAAACAGACGATAAAAAAATTTTAAGGACTACAAAGATTTTCGGGATTTAAAATTACAAAGATAGAGTGCGCGTTTAAATTTTAAATAATCAATTAGTTAATCCCAATTACATGTTTTGCCTTAAATTGAAAGATTGCGCTCCACCTTTATAGTTTTAAATCCCAAAATTCTTACAAGAGCTATTGTTAAAGTTTTTTAGTCAAAATTCAAAAAGACTGTGCCTGTATTAAAGGAAAAATTTCTTTCAATTTTTTGGGCCATTTATATAAAGGTAGTCCTTTTTTATTTTATATTTATCATAAAAATCATTTAGGTATGTACATCTGTTCAATATATATTCCTTATCTTATACAGCCGATTATTTGGAGATACGAATGGGATAAGATTATTGTTCAGCCCCATTCATGAAAGTTATGAAGTCTTCGGCACAGACAGTCCCGTCCTTACTTGTTATGTTTTGTGTGTGTCCACTTCTTCTCCAAATGTTCAGCGTACATTAGAGTGACCCTATATTTAATATTTATGTGGGCGGAAATGTAAATATTTTGCTTGCGTGCAAAAGTGCGAAGTCTAATTTGTACTTCAATTTAGTAATTATTAATTCAATATGCAACAGAATATAAATATTTTGGCGAATAATTCATAAAGATATATGTACATTTCGGGTACTTCATAGAAATGTATAAATAATAAATTCAAATATTTCATTACGAAATATATGTTTAACAAGTAATGAAGGCTAAGTTCGGGTGTAACCGAACATTACATACTCAGTTGAGAGCTGTGGAGACAAAGTAAGGGAAATCACCATGTTGTGAAAGGAACCTAGGGTAACCCTGGAATGTGTTTGTATGACATGTGTATCAAATGGAAGCTATTAAAGAGTATTTTAAGAGGAAGTGGGCCATAGATCTATAGATGGACGCCATTTAGGGATATCGCCATAAAGGTGGACCAGGTCTGACTCGAGAATTTGTTTTTACGATATGGGTATCAAATGAAATGTGTTAATGATAATTTTAAAAGGGAGTGGGCCTAAGTTCTATAGGTGGACGTCTTTTCGAGATATCGCCATAAAGGTGGACCAGAGGTGACTCTAGAATTTATTTTGTACGATATGAGTATCAAATGAAAGGTTTTAATGAGTATTTTAAGAGGGCGTGGGCCTTAGTTCTATATGTGGACGCCTTTTCGAGATATCGCCATAAACGTGGACCAGGGGTGACTCTAGAATTTGTTTGTACTATATGGGTATCAAATGAAAGGTGTTAATGAGTATTTTAAAAGGGAGTGGGCCTAAGTTCTATAGGTGGACGCATTTCGGAATATCGTTATAAAGTCGACCTGGGTTGACTCTAGAATGCGTTTGTACAATATGGATGTCAAACGAAAAGTGTAATAAGTGTTTAAAAGGGAGTGGGCCTTTGTTCTATGGGTGGACGCCTTTTCGGGATATCGCCATAAACGTGGACCAGGGGTGACTCTAGAATGTGTTTATACAATATGGGTATCAAATGAAAGCTGCTAATGGGTATTTTAAAAGGGTGTGGGACTTAGTTCTATAGGTGGACGCCTTTTCGAGATATCGCCATAAAGGTGGACCAGGGGTTACTCTAGAATTGTTTGTACGATATGGGTATCAAATGAAAGGTGTTAATGAGTATTTTGAAAGGCCGTGGGTCTTAGTTCTATAGGTGGACGCCTTTTCGAGATATCTCCATAAAGGTAGACTAGGGGTGACTCTAGAATTTGTTTGTACGATATGGGTATCAAATGAAAGGCGTTAATGAGTATTTTAAAAGGGAGTGGGCCTTAGTTCTATAGTTCCTTTCGAGATATCGCCATAAAGGTGGGCCAGGGGTGACTCTAGAATTTTTGTGTACGATATGGGTATCAAATGAAGGGTGTTAATGAGTATTTTAAAAAGGAATGGGCCTTAGTTCTATATGTGGACGCCTTTTCGAGATATCGCCATAAACGTGGACCAGGGGTGACTCTAGAATGTGTTTGTACTGTAACGAATTTGTAACGAATTTACTTGCAAATCCTCTTATTTGCAATCCTCTGCTAAGTTCGAATCACTAAACTGTTGAATAAATAACTCCAATTTTGAATAATGCAAAAATGGCCTTTATTACAGTACTTCACAATAACACTTATACTTTGCAACGAATAGCAGCTTAATAACAAACTGATTGATAGCTCAAATGAAACTCTACTATTCAAATAATTCTGCTATAGCTCGCTAGATAGGGCTTAATCAATAACTGATTGCTTGCTCAACTCAAACTGAATTACTTCTTACTCGCCTGCCCCGCTTTTATAGTTTACGCTGCATACTTCTAGGCTCTTCGATTTCCAGAAGTTACTAGTTAGTTTCGGCTACAAAATCGCCAGCCACAACTAAGTGCACAAATTATTGCTCTCTCTTGTAACAACTCAGATAAGATATATGCATGTGTTTGTGCATTGCCGCTCCGCTGCTCGTATACGTACATATGTGTAGACGCAATTATTTATTCGTTTATGTAGATACATAATGATTGAATTATTGATGTGAATGTTTGTAGTTTACAGTCTCTCGCCATACATAGGCGTATAAGTAAATGCATCTGTGTGTGACATCTTTCAGCTGCCTTATATATGTGTATACATGATTTGATTATTGACGTAGATACTGCTTATCGTGGCCTTGGCATCGCCTTAGTGATGGTATAACTTAGTGATGTTAATATCCGTGACAGTACGATATGGGTATCAAATTAAAGGTATTAATGGGGTTTTAAAAGGGAGTGGCCCTTAGTTGTATATGTGAAGGCGTTTTCAAGATATCTACCAAAATGTGGACCAGGGTGATCCAGAACATCATCTGTCGGGTACCGCTAATTTATTTATATATGTAATACCACGTACAGTATTCCTTCCAAGATTCCAAGGGCTTTTGATTTCGCCTTGCAAAACTTTTTCATTTTCTTCTACTTAATATGGTAGGTGTCACACCCAATTTACCAAGTTATATTTTGCGTCAATAGACCAATACAATTACCATGTTTCATTCCTTTTTTCGTATTTAGTATATAATTATGGTATTTTTTTCATTTTTCGTAATTTTCGATATCGAAAAAGTGGGCGTGGTCATAGTCGGATTTCGGCCATTTTTACACCAATACAAAGTGAGTTGAGATAAGTACGTGAACTGAGTTTAGTAAAGATATATCGATTTTTGCTCAAGTTATCGTGTTAACGGCCGAGCGGAAGGACAGACGGTCGACTGTGTATAAAAACTGGCGTGGCTTCAACCGATTTCGCCCTTTTTCACAGAAAGCAGTTACCGTCCTAGGAGCTAAGCCTCTACCAAATTTCACAAGGATTGGTAAATTTTTGTTCGACTTATGACATTAAAAGCATCCTAGACAATTAAATTAAAAAGGGCGGAGCCCACGCCCATTTTGAAATTTTCTTTTATTTTTGTATTTTGTTGCACCATATCATTACTGGAGTTGAATGTTGGCATAATTTACTTATATGCTGTAAAGATATTAACTTTTCTTTTAAAATTTGAATTAAAAAAAAATAATTTTAAAAAGTGGGCGTGGTCGTTCTCCGATTTTGCTAATTTTATTAAGCAGGCATAAAGTAATAAGAGTAACGTTCGATTTTTCGAAATTTTCGATATCGAAAAAGTGGGCGTGGTTACTTGTCCCATATCGTTCATTTTAAATAGCGATCTGAGATGAGTGCCCAGGAACCTACCTACCAAATTTCATCAAGATACCTCAAAATTTACTCAAGTTATCGTGTTAGCGACGGACGGACGGACGGACATGGCTCAATCGAATTTTTTTTCGATACTGATGATTTCGATATATGGAAGTCTATATCTATCTCGATTCCTTTATACCTGTACAACCAACCGTTATGCAATCAAAGTTAATATACTCTGTGAGCTCTGCTCAACTGAGTATAAAAATGTATATGTATGTATATGTTGTGAGGGTACAAAACCCGCGGTTTTGGTGTCCTCACAGAGTAGAAAATATAATGGAAATGGAAAAATTAGCTGGAACAATACCAAGAGCAAAGGCGAATCTGATTGTGGACATAAATGATAATGAGGCTTCTGAAATTTGTATGGATTCTTTGAATTAAATCAGGATCCCTATCTTATTCTACATCGAATCGAAAAGATTTTTTGAATAATAAGAGCTCAAAAATGATAAATCGAACAAATAACATGGTGAACTACTCTCCACAACACGATAGCTTATTAGATTAACAATTTGCTACCAATTTCATAGTTTCAAAAACCTGCTACAGTGATCATATGGAACGATACTGCTTCAGCTTTCCAAAGTTTTTTCTTCATAAACAAATTTTAACACATTGACTGCCAAGGCACTTTCAGCAAATAAGATGCTGGGGGCCACAGAATTTTTTTTTAATCTCATCAGAGACATCAAAATTAGAATTTAGGGTAGTGCTGGTAATATTTTCTGCTTAGAAACAGGCAGTTTTTAACTAATTAGTATGTCACACACATATGGCCGACGTGGCGCCTGCCGACTTTTTTTTATTTCAGGGCCATGGCGGACATATATGTACGACAAAAACATTGGCTAAACATCAGAATGCATCGTCGTCATACAAGCTCTACTCTGTTTTGCAAAAACAAAACAATTGGGAGTATGTTGTTTTTGCAAACCGTTATTTTTGAGGAATTCAGCAAGTGCAACAATTTGGGTTCGCTCTTTATTTTTTCTTATTACATGCTTAGTAAACAAGAAGACTTGGTCGCGTCATATTGGTCCATAATATTTGTGTTACGGAATGTCGAAAAGAAAATTTTTATCAGATACTGAGTTAGAAAATATACTCGCAATTTCAGAAAGTGAAGAAGATGAAGATTATAGCTCTGATGACTCTGTAAAGGATCCTATGTATAATCCTACTGCATACTCTTCGGAAAGTGAAGAAGATGAGGAAGTCGTAAATAATATAGAAAAAGTTCTTGAAAGCCTAGAACTAGAAGAGAATAGGGAAGAAAGCGATGAAGAACAAGAAAATCGGGTCGCAAGTGAACCACCCGAAATTATAAATGTTGTCTGGTCTGAATACGAAGGTCGTCATAAAACATTTACTTTTTCGGGAAAATCAGGCCTACAAGTAGATGTCCCACAAAGTGTCACGCCATTTGACGTTTATCGTTTGTTTATTGACGATGAAATAATCAACCTCATCGTATTAGAAACAAATAGATACGCTGAGCAACAACTGATTGCAAAAGGATTGAAACGCGAAAGTCGAATGAAAAAATGGACTCCAACTAATAGCGATGAAATGAAAAAGTTCTTGGGACTTATATTATGGATGGGTCTTGTTCGATGTGGTAGTATTCCATCATACTGGTCTACAAGTGAGATTTATAAGAACAATGTAGCGCCCAAGGTAATGCCGCGGAACCGTTTTGAGTTAATACTAGCGAATATACACTTCGCCAACAATGAAACTATTCCAAAAGGGGATAGGACTGGAAAAATTCAACCACTTATAGATATGTTGCAAAAAAAATACCAAGAAATTTTATACCCAGCTGAGGATTTTGTAATTGATGAGACTCTTGTGCCTTGGAGGGGTCGCTTAGTATTTCGACAATATATTCCAAACAAAGCCCATAAGTATGGCATAAAATTATTCAAGCTATGTTCTACAGAAGGATATACATGGTCAAGTAAGATTTACTCAGGAAAGTCAGAAGTTTACGCAAGAAATCTTGGCCTGGGACGATCAGTTTGCGAAGAACTTTCGCAGGACTTACTAAACCAAGGTAGGACACTGTTCGTTGACAATTTCTATACAAGCTATGAGTTGGCACTTTCCTTTTTACGACAAAATACACACGTTGTGGGTACACTAAGAGCAAACAAAAAGTATATGCCCAAAGAAGTTTTTGATGCCAAATTGGAAAAAGGTCAGGTAATTCATAGAGAAGAGCAAAATGGAATTGTGGTACTGAAATGGCGCGATGCACGTGATGTACGGATTCTGTCAACAAAACACAGTCCAAGAATGGTAGAAGAAGCTGGCCTTGACCTTAACCAACCATCAACCAGTAATTCCCCTGGCTCAAAACGTCGCTTGGTGAAGAAGAATAAGAAAAAGCCAATAGCCGTACTTGCTTATAACAAAGGAAAAGCAGGGATTGATTTATCAGACCAAAACTGTTCTTATGCTATTACTTTGAGGAAGGGCGTAAAGTGGTACCGCAAACTGGGTATAGAATATCTGCTTGGATTATCAGTAGTAAATGCTTTTGTAGTGTACAAGAAAGCTACGAAAAAAAATAATGCAAAAATACGGTGGTTTAGAGAACAAATTACTTCATCACTTCTAAATTTGCAGAAGCCAGAAAAACATATGAAGCCAAAATCAGGCAATATTCATATTTTAAAAATAAAACTAAGCGCAAGTAATACAAAAGTACGTCGAACATGTACTTTATGTTATTCCAGAATAAAACAAATGGAAGGAAGGGAGATCGCCAGAAAGAAGGCTAAAAGAGTATTCACGTATTGCCCGGATTGTCCCCAAAAGCCATTCATGTGTTTAGAATGTTTTGGGAATCACCACAAACAAGTTTAATGGTTGATTTGTATAACTACTTTATAAAAATAATATGTAAAAAATTTTTTGTTACTGTAATAAAATGAACTAATTTTCTTTTTTCAAAACCAATTTTTTCCAATTGTTCTTGAGCTACGCCGAAGCCACTATAACAGAAATTTCATGGGACGCCATATAATTTATTATTGCAATAAAATCATATTTATCGTCAATCGTTGCTGTGTGACATGGCGAGAGAAAACAATAGTCGTGTCGGACATATGTGTCTGACGTGGCGTAAACCGCATAGTACAGTGTCACACATATATGTCCGACGTGGCAGTCAATGTG
>JARSSU010037129.1:0-14865 GCA_029619165.1 Eurosta solidaginis | reverse complement strand
GTTAGGACTTTGATTTGACTATGTTTGGGCAATTGCATGACTTTGGGCTGGTAGTGCGGTATTCTGCGACTGTTTGCTAGGTCGTGGTGAACCTATCGAAACGGCTGGTAGGCTAATGCTGCACTGCCCCCGTCCCGCTAAAACGTGGTCGGGACTTAGCTATGTTCCGGCTCCGTCGCTCGTTAGTTACTTGTGTAGGTGCGGTTGAAGATTTTCCCGCGTGCGCGCTCCGAGTCTTGTGGCCTCTGTAACGCATTTATTCATAAGGTAATGCGTGCAACCTTCGCGTGCGCCATCCTGCGCAGGCATAGATACGATGCGACCGTTGATAGGCGACTACGCAATCGGTCCGGATAGCAGGGCCCGCTGAGGGGGAGACTTCTTAGTGTAGAACGGACACGAACATCAAACAACACAAAGGATGAGTAGGTTTATGTGTGTGGACGGCGCAAGCCGACAGCGAGAGGTTTCGTCATGGCGTGCGAGGGACGCTCAAGAACGCGCAGCGAGGAACGCGCGCGCGCGACAGGTGCGGAGAGCCACGCTCCGAAGCAGGTCGCTGGCAGCCGGGGAAAGCTCCCGTGACGGATACATCAAAGGGCTGCATCAGACGAATGTTAGCGCAGGGGCTATGGTTCAAACCCCGTAGGTAGGTAGTTCGGCGGAGTGGAGGTTGGTGTCGAATCGACGACACCCACATGCAGGCCCATATGGGGCTGTAACTGGGAAAGGTTTGAAAGCAGAAAGCAAAAGGTCGTTAGAGGTTTCTGGCGAATGCAACGACAGCCGAGTACAGTAGGAAAGCCCTGTGCGGGAGCTTTACCACAGGCGAGCCCTGGGGTCGAAGCCTGTCCAGGAATAAAAGGGCTAGACGCGATTAGGCCGATCGAAAAAACGCCGCGTAGGAAAGGCAAAGCTGCTGGCGTCGATCGGCGCCTGGCTGATAGAAGATCGTGAGCAGCTACGGGCGAAAGATGCAGCTCAGATTCTGAGCAGTCATTCCCGCGATGCTGGAGTGCGCCCCAGGACCTACCTCAGGAGCGTCGTAGCTTGCGACGACACACACCGGTGTCGAACGATGCGCATGAGCAGCATGGGTCTGGGGGCCTAGCGAAGCGGCAAAGTCGGATGAGCGGATGCCTCAACAATAAAACGGGCCCGATGCGAGGTGGGACGCAATCGCGTGTAGCGAAATCGCTAACGAGCGGGCTCATCATCCTCGGGTCTTGATAGGAGTAGGGAGGCTATGGTGCATACTCCCCATAGGAGCGGCCGTGGCTCGCCAGCGCATTTCAGCGCCTATATGACCGCTGTTATGGAGAGCCAGGTCGCGGCCACGCTCGAATACTCGAGTGGTCGTATCATGAGATTTAGACTGATTACTTTGTAGCTGACGACGCGGTCGGCCTGTATCTTTAAGAAAATAATTTCTTTGGTCTGGGGAGGTCTGGTGCGGAGCCAGACTCGAGGCCCGTGGAATAGGAGGGATCTCGTCGGCCGATGGGCGCGAGTCGTGGTTGCTGTCGGTCCTCTCAGCGGAGAAAATACTAGAGTGATGCGGTAATTGCAACCCGAACCTTCCGACGCATACTGGATGCGCCGCGCTTCTCTCTGACACGAGGGGTTATCTCCAATGGTCTCGAGCGTGTGCGTCTCAAATCTACCATGTCGATCCAGGGGCGTAATGGTTCCTCTCCCCAGAGACTGTTCGGAGGTGGAGGCGCCCGCAGGGAGCCAGTACCATGGTTGTGGATGCTGACCCGCTCAGTTTGCGACAGCGAAAGCACTTTTGACGTCCGTCAAAAGCGAATCTCGCTATCAGGGCTGAGTCGCTCTGGCTGTGATAGGGCAGCAGGAGGAGTCCTAGCCTCCGAGGCGAATCATCGTATGGCGGGATCCGTCCTCAGTGTAAATCGTCTGTCGTTGCGCCGCGAGCTGAGATCTCTAGTCTGCGAGGGCGAATCCGCCAAAGATGGGTAGGCAGAAGTCACGAGAGTAGGTGTCTGATGGAACTCAGTCAAATCAGTCTTCAGCATTCTAAGGCGGCTTCCGCAACATTGTTGCTCTGTCTGAAAAGGCGGAGTGGAGATATAGTTAATGTCCAGGAGCCGTGGTGAGTAGTAACGTGCGGGAAATTTCTGCATGTAGGACGGGAAATTCATTCACACCTTGGTGCATGGGAGGCAGTAGCCTAGATTCTCTGTGCTTATGAAAAAGGATTTAAAGCATTTATTCTTCTCTACATTTCAGCAATGCTGACGTAACCACGGTCTGCCTCGAGCGAGGCAGTAGTAAACGAGATGTGGTGTCTCAGCGTACATGCCCCATGGGACGAGGCAACCACTACGAGTGCATACTGGTCGAAATCACCGCTGAAGTCAAGTGCGGAGAGGCGTTGGCGTATCATGAGGTGCGATGCCTAATGCACGAGCATAGCATATGGGTAGCTCGGATAAGAACACCAGCAGGTGAGTCGTGTTATTGTACTTTTATTGTAGACTGAGGACTCTGTAATACTGATAATAGAGGACCATGACCCGACTTTATTACGCGGTAAGGGAGGAGGCCCTAGACCTCACGCCACTTGGTGTAGCAGAGAATTGGAGATCGGATATCTGGCTGGATGGGTTCTCACGAGCACTCTTCTACTGATCACCGATTTATTCAGTTCTGAAGAACGTCCCGTTAAAATATCTTTTAGCAAACCCTGAATCAGTACCAACTGTGGGACTTGTATTGTAGGAAGCACTGTGACGTCCGTGCTATTCTCCTGAGGCGCCTATCGTTGGTTCGGGCCTATCCGAATCTGAGATAGACAGTCAGTGGAAAACTTCACTCGGCAGGTGTTCAATAGCGCCTTTCAACTGTCTGCCGTCATCTGAAAACTTACACGGGGCGCAGAAGGGCAAGCGGCTACTGTGTGTGGATTCTCCTTGACGACTAAGAGCGGCATTCAGTAGGCGGCTCTTTACAGAGCCAAGGTAGGAGTAAATTACCTCGAGCTGGCGGAGCTTTATAAGGTGAGTTCGGGCGGATTTATATCTGATAAGGATAGCCAGTCGAGAGACAGGCGAAAACGTAGACGCTGCAATGAATCGCGAGGCTAGAAAATACTCTCTAGGAATCCCGCCCCTCGGAGGGGTATCTGAGAGATGATCGTGAGGACTGGTCGATGAATAGCGAGGAGTTCCTAAGACTTTTACTGGACAATCATTTTCCCGAATTGTCCCAGCTTGCGCAGAGATCTTCGCTTACATGGTCGGCGATCGCTGCGCCATGCAGAACATGCCTGCGAGCGTTCCACTACTGGGAAAGTCAAATATCTTTGGCTATGAGTTCGTTCAAGCCTATAGACACCCGTTCGCGACGCATCATTCCTGCGCACGGTCAAAAGTCTCTTGGGATTTCTGCGCTGGTTGGCATCATATACACTAACTGCCTCAGGCTTATCACTAAGTCGTGCGCACACGGATTAGGGTCATCTTCATTCGAAGCGGCAGAAGCTCTCATGTATCGACAGGATTTCAGGCCATCAGTCTCTCGTCGTTCTTCTTCAGATGATTGAGCGGCTTATTGCACCTGTCCCTACGGAAAGGATACCTCGGGGTTACTGTCGGATTCACAACATGCGACTCAGGGCAGTATCGACGGAAATGCTCTCCATTGGATTGTAAAGCCACATACAGTGTCCCTAGGCACACAATAGTATGCTCTGGTTGCCTGTTCTAGATATCGAGGGGCATTTAATTACAAGTGCTTACCGCAATCGAAGAGCTCTGCCGTGGGTTTAGGAGTCGAAGCGCGCTCTGAGGGTTGAATTGTATAGCAAACTCATATGCGGCAGAATTGTCGCAACGGAGTGGGGAGGGGCCATACTTGAGAGAAGTTGTACACGGGGCACGCCACAGGAGGTGGTCGTCACCTCCTCTGCTCTGGTCTGTGTAGTCAACGAGCTTCTTGTGGAGCATGGCGAGCTATGGTTGTCGAGGGTCGCGATGCAGAGCATGACTCGCTGTCCTAGTCAGAGGCAAATTTCGGGCACCCTGCGCGCATGTCTGCAGGCTACCTGGATACTGTGGCTAGGTGGGCTGAATCCTGTGTGATGGCGTTAACCGGGAAAACAAATGAGTTCTTGTTACACAGGAGATATAAGATACCTCGACTTCAGACACCTTCGATTGGACGTGGTACGTTGGTACTTACTGACAGGGTTAACTATTTGAGTGTTCTCGTACAACAAAGCTGTCCGGAGGCCAATGTGGAAGATAGGGCCAGGAAGGCGCGTTGCTTGTACTGCTGCAGGGGGGCTTATCGGAAAGAGATGGGCTCTCGCCAGGAGTAGTAAACTAGCCTTATGAGATGGTGGTCAAGCCGAATCTGCTCTATGGGTTCTGGTCTGGTGGACGCACTGAACACGGTCGAGCACTCCAAATGTTAGTGTCAGTGCCACTGACGGCGCTTTTTGGTATCAGTGGCGCTCTCAGAACAACACCTACCTTTGCCCTGAATGTCATGCTGAATATACATCCAGTAGATATTGCGGGATGGCAGCCGCGGCCCGGTCGTTGGTCAGCTTCGTGATATGGGTTATATGCTTCTGATTTCGGACACTCTAGCCTTCTTACTAGTTTCGACTTTATCCCGGACAGGACGGACTATTGCATGCCGATAACCACTCCCTATGCAACCTTCACCCAGTCATTCCCCCGAGGGAGGAGTGGGGAAGAGGATTATCCGGGCAGTGGGACCCGGTTAACTTTCTCACGGATGGGTCGAAGCTGGACGAAAGGTTGTTAGTGGGGTCTTTTGTCAGAGCTAAATGTAAGCCGCAAGTTTAAGTTGGCTGATCACTGCAGTGTATTCTAAGCGGAAGTTGCTGCGATTAAAGGATGCGTGGATGAATGCTATCCAGTGCCACTACGGTTAGGGAATTAACATCTACTCTGATAGCAAGCGGCTATAAAGGCTTTGAGCTCACTACAGTGCGAGCGAGGGTGGTCTAGAATGCCTGACCTCACTTGCGATTGCATCGAATATTTTACAATTAAGATTATCTGGGTCGCGGGCCATATTGATATTTCCGGTTACTGACAAGTTGATCTCTTAGCCCGAATCGGTACAACTCGAACCGAATGAAGATGGCTGTAGGATTTCGGATTCCGCTAGCCACATGTGGATTGTTCTTCCTATAGCTGGCCCTCGAGTCACTACTTTTACAGGTAGCAAGATCTTTCTGGCCAAAGTGGATGGCAGGAGGTCTGCTGAAATATTGGTTCACTAAGGCTCACCTATCATGGTCATTGGGGTTGACAAGGCACTGTCTCATGGGTATCAATGCAGTACGTCTCAATATATTGGAAACTCTATCCTGCTGCAGCTGTATGGAGGATCACTTTATGCTGATTGCCCAGCTTTTGCGAGAACTAGGTGAAAGTATTTCGGTCACGACTCACTTGGATCTCCCGAGGAGCTATCCAAGGTGAGATCGGGATCATTCGGAACTTTATCGTTGCTACCCAACGATTCTCTAAGTAGTTATCTACGTCACCGTGTATTTTAGTTTATTATATGTGGTATCACACGGACCTTCATGTTGTCCAAGTGAGCTTCCCCTATCAGGGAGCTACCACCCAACCTAACCTAACCTACCCTGCTTCAACGCATGTCCGATTCTGAGGGCGATTCAACGCGATAAATCAAGCACTAAAGGAAGGTGTTCACTGATCGCCAGAAGATTTTTAAGATTTAGTAACTCAGATATCGTAGCAACCAATAGTCAAATTTTCAGCCAATACTATATTTTACATTCTCAGTCTTCAGCAAATTCGTCAAATAATCAGACAACTTACCAACTAGTACTTCAATTTTCATCAGTAGCTGATTTTCCTATTCTCATTTTACTTCATATCCTTCTAATTTGCCTTCAATAAATAACTCTTCAAATTGCCAATTTTCAAATAATTCTTCAAATTTACATTGAATAACAATATTCAATCATGGCAACCCCAGACAGAAAAATCGTTCATTACCACCTGCGCTTCAATTATAGGGAAAACTACGCAGCGATCCGCTGGCACTAGAATCTTCTATAGCCAAAATAAAATAATAATAGAAACAATTAAAGTAATAATAATTACAGGTAGAATAATTTTAATATAGAAGTAATAATGCCAGATATAGCACTAATAGAGACAATCAGCCAGTAGTAGTAACATTAATGCTAATAATAATAATAGACATTAAAATTCATGAAGTAATGCCAATGTACGCTCTTTAAACGTGAGCGAACACGGGCGATCGGGATCACGATTTAGACAATTAAACGAATCTTCTTCAAATATCAAAATCCATCTACCTGCTTGAACCTTAATTATCAGATTTTATTGAACTTCAATGTAGCGATTCCCACTAACCTTTACTTTTCTAGTAGGTTCTCAAGCATATATTTCTTTAATCAAAATATCAGTTTATCTCAAAATTGTAACTTTAACGTAACAACTAAAACAATTTCAACTTTAGGCACCCTAAAAACCCAACTTAATGCATATAATTTTTTAATACCGCATACTTTACATATAGTTAACGACCGCTTTTAATATACCTTCAGAAGGAATACTCGGCAAGGACTTTTAAAATTAATTATTTAAATTACCAACCCTGTTTTTGTAGACTCGCAAGAATCTGTAGTGGTGTTTTTACGGCAAGTGCATTGTTCATTGTGAATGGTAACTAAGTGTGATATCTTCTGCATAGACGTCAAAATTCCAAAGTGATTGGATCACCTGATTTGTAATTGACTATCGCTATCTCATTCTGCATCTCTTTCTATCACCGCTGAAGATACGCGCCGCCATATTGAACACCCTGTCAAAACGACTAAAAGTAGCATATTTGAACATCCTGTGAGGCGTTGACAGATAAGATATCACACTTAGTTATCATTCACGATGGCATTGTTGACACTAATAGCCATCATCCAGTGGCAAAGAGCCTGAGCCAGATAAATAATTTTGCATGTAAATGCAACAACAACCCTTCAAAAACGCGAGTACTCCATAAATAATGTAAGGAATACTCCTTTGGAGTATAGGGGTGTTCCAAAACTAATCTGTATTCATACAAAAAATGTGCTCCAATTAACATTGCGATGTCCTAGGAGAGGAGTAGGTGATCCCACTCTCGCTTTGTTTGTGAGTATTCTATAGAGTACATACGTGAGAGTACTTTCCAAAGTACATTCACTGTAGTACTCCATGGAGCACCCACAGAGGATCATATGCCAAAGTACTAAAGAGGAATTGTGAATTGAGAATTATCGGAGTGAATTTATTTAAAATGAAAGTAAATGAAGAGGGGCAATACAACTGTTATATTTTTTTACTACGAATATCCTTATGTTATTTAGCATTTGCGTGAATAAGGAAACTACCCTGCAAAAATTGTCGGATTACGTGTTCCATTTTCTTCATGTTGGAGTACTCTAACAATACTCCTTTGCAATGCGTTTGCGGACCACCATCAGCCGATCATTGCTCGTTTTTTAACGACAGTGATAACGACACGATGACGATCGAACAGAGTTGCCAAAAGTAAAATATTGCATGACCAATAACTAATAATAAAATTTTACTTTGGCAACCCTGACAAAATGCAACAGCGCACTGGTTTTTATGTATACATATTATATTAGTTTCTTTATTCACGTATGCGTATGCGTATTATATTAGTTTCTTTATTCACGCAAATGCTAAATAACATAAGATATTCGTAGTATAAAATATAAAAGTTGTATTGCCCCTCTTCATTTACTTTCATTTGAGAAAATATAACGACATGTGCTTATCAAGACTCTCAATGATCCAGATCATTCCCGTGAGAATTGAGCGTGAGTCGGAGCTGTAAAACTCACTGGATGATGGCAAATAATCAGTCATAAAAATTTTAAATGTTACGGACGAAGTAAAACATGTCAACAATTTCAATATCGTAACAGAAGATATCATAGTACAGGTTACAAGTATGATATGTGTGAGAAGGAAACATTCCTTCCTCTTTCTAACACACTGCCGTTTGACACTTCGGTCAGTGTCAAACTATTGTGGAACTCAGTGCAACCTGAGTGGAACATGCGCTTGACACTGAAGGAATGTCAAAACTACCGGGGTTGCTGTCGTGGAAAGCGACGCAAGGAAACAAAAAGGACCGGAATATCAGATATGCGTTGCTGTGATGGTAAATGAACGAATTTAGTATGAAAATGTAGTACACCTATATGGGTTCTACAGAAAATTATACAAAAGTCTGAATTGGGGTATCTGAGGACGCGTAGTTATTCCAGTATTAAGAAAACAAGTTTTTCTACCCGTTCAAAAGTTCTCTGGCGAAAACAGTTTGAAACCGAGGTCGACTGCAATAACCGTCCAAAAATGTGGAAACAGGAAATGAAAAGACGCGTTTTGTCCTGTTATCAATAGTCCAAAGCCGAAAAGTTTTCAAATTATTGGAAGCGAGGCAAAAACGTGTATATTAATGCCTCCCCGACGGTTTTGGTCGCGTTTTAGCCATCGCTCCCGGTAATAAAGTATCACAATTGTTAATTAAATTGTCCAAAACATATGGATATTTAAAGAGACATGTAATTAAGTGCTCGTTGAAACTAAATAAGGGCATTTCTATGTAATTTTACAATAAAATTTTAGGCAGTTTTCGTTAGCAGCTACTACACTTTCTTGGACCTAAGAAGTACAACAGTGCCAAATAGCATCCACAAAAAACAACGAACAAGAACAAGCATTTTATCCATAGTAAATCTTACCAAGAAGCGCAACTAACAGCTGATCGCTGTGAAATTCGCACATTCCCACGCACAGTTCTCGACTCAGTTTCAAAAAAACTAGATTATTTAGCTTAAATTTTTTAAAGTGAGATAATCCTTACCAATTGATTTATATATAGAATACATAAGGCGTTTTTGTTGTTATTAAAAGATCGTTTATTATATATTAAGTTTTATCATTTTTTTCAACTTTATTTTAACAATTTCATGCGTTTTTAAAGCATTTTCGTGCATATAATAAAACCATGTGCATACACGTTTTGACATTACATTTCATACACGTTACTATTTGCCATTATCATTGTTTCTAAATTCGTAAACAATGACTGCGAATATTCTGCGTGATTTTTCGAAAAAATTTTATTATTTTTGTGAAATTTATATTTAATCTAGGGTATTGTGGTAGTCAAAAAGATTTATTGCAACAATACTTGCCTCACAACGCGACATGTATTTCGTAATGTCGAAGTACTTATATGTATATGTATTTGATGTGGAAGATCCCTTCAAAAAACGCGAGCATCTATAAATATATAAGGAATACTCCTTTGGGAGTATAGGACTGCTTCAAATCTAATCTGTGTTCATACAAAAATGTTGCTCCAATTAACATTGCGATGTCACTCTCGCTTTGTTTTGTGAGTATTCCATAGAGTACATACGTGAGAGTACATTCCAAAGTACTTTCACTGTAGTACTCCATGGCGCACCCACAGAGGATCATATGCCAAAGTACTTAAGAGGAATTGTGTTGCGGATAAGAATTATCGGATGTGAATTTATTTTAAAACGATAAGGTTACGAACAGTAAATTGAAAAGTTATGGGCTAAAATACAAACTTCTTTATTCTCAATCCTATTTTTCATTTTTTTTCCGATTCTCTCTTCAATGCCCCACTGTCTATCTCCTCTCACTTCTTCACAAAGAACGTTTCAATATCGGTGTTATCATCCTGGTGAGAGGATTGAGCAATCAGACGTTCAATTTTTTAGCCAATGAGCTCTTCGCTACTTACTTTGAGGCTAGAGCGGAGAGAGGAAAAATCCTAAGATTTTTAGGGACCACAGGCTCAGTAAAAATATTTACAACCCCCATTAGCAGGGAAACGGATAAAAAACAAAGTCCCATCCACGCCATAATCAGTGTTATGTGGGGACATAACAAATTGAAGAGACATACAATTGAAATTATTTAATATTGATAAGGAGCTGAAATGTCTTTCTGTGCCATCCTAAAAACATTGATGGAGTAATTTTATTTGGCATAACGCACTGCAGAAAAGATATTGGATGCTAGTGATCCCCATCCACCATAGTGCAATATAGTTGATATTGAATGTATAGTGGAAAAGGGATGAAACTTAAACGCTCCCTCAAAGGCGGTAAACGGCATACAAATGTAAAGGGCGAACAGTTATCGTCACAACAAAAAGGGCACTATGAACGAAATAATGCATGCATTCCCAAGGTCTATTCTTCAGACCGGATGAGAAATAGCATATACGACTAAAGTCGTCGGAGACAATAAGGACGGTAACAGATTACACCTAAAAAATAAAAAAAATGTAAGTGCTGCGATAACCTCCGAAGAGATCTAAGGCGAGCTTCTCTTCCAATTGCGTCGATGCTCCTCTGTGATTATTTTCCTACAAATTGGCCGGACGGGACCTACTGTTTTTATGCGACTCCGAACGCATCGCAAGCAGATGAGTTTTCCACTGATGTAGGGGGGGGGGGGGGGAAAAAAAACGGCTTTATTTGTTTTTTTTTTTGCATGGTCAGAAAAATACAATCGGAGCGCTTTGCCCTAGACACTGCCGAGGTGCGACCCCTCGCCTTAGAAAAATTTTCTTCTAATTGTGAAAATATCTTATTCTAAAATATATTAGATGTTGGAACTTGCTCGGGCACGCTGAACCACAGGCCATACAGTTACCATCACACACACACGACTGGCCGCCAGATCTACACCTATTTACTCTAAAATTGTTACCCATTCCCAGCTTCTCTCAAACAGAGGTAGAAGCGGGTCAATAAAATTGATATCGGATGGAATCATAGACCATAAGGTACCATACAATTCACCAATAGGATTGATCCGAAAAAGGCGGACTCATAGATCGGGAATATAAACAATATCGAAGGGTTGTTAGACTATCAGAAGGCTGAATTCATGTCATAAACAGCATGCTCAGATAGCACAATACAGTTGAAATTTTGAAGTAATATCCATTTAGGGGAAAAAAATTTTTCTGTGTATTAGATCTGAAAAGCTGGTTTCATTCAAATTCTCTCTACACAGTGATTCGCGAGTACTTCCCCCCCCCACTCGAGACAAACCCGCATTCTTCGTAAGAAAGTAATGGAATATAAAATGAGGATCAGAAGTATGAATTGGAAAAATCTCAAAATTGTGGTTAAAAAATTAAAAAAAAAACTCATATATTTTCACGTTTGCCCAAGAAGACGACACAGCCTTATTAAAAAAAATCATCCATATTTTTCACGGACGCACCGCGATTAAATGTGTCTAATTGATTTTCACGGAACTACCTTTATTTATATACATGAAAAAAAAACAAACACCGTTCAGTTTTGTGCATGGTATACCAACAGTTGCGTTATATATATAAAAAATATGTTTGCGATTATTTCGTACGAAACCACCGTCAATTATGTCACATATAAAATTATAAATTTATAGTGAGTATCTGCAGATCTGCTCCATTAGTTCACTCAGTCGTATTTATGGTGGGTCTTATGTTATAGCATATGAAGACTTTAAAAAATTGCTATTTATTTTTCCATTTTCATAGGCCACCTTCGTGAAAATTTTAATGGAAGCATTTTGTGAAACCGATTTGACAAAATGGAAGCTTGAAAGTACACACGTGAATTTAAATAACAATACGCAGTTGGAAGTTTTCTAAATTTGACATCTGTCAATGAATTTGTCTGTGAAAACTGAGGTAGTCTAAGATTCTACTGACAGCTGACCGTTTAGTAGAAAAAAACAAAAGTGTCTTATATAACGGACGTCACCGATTGTAATCAAAAAATCCAAATGTTTTACAACAACAAGACTTATTGTTGCTGCTGGTGTTAATGCCTTGTGGCTGCTGCTCCCCTTATGATGGGAGCTTCCAGCGTTGCTGCTAACTTTCGCTGCCGTCGGTGTGGCTCGCTGGCTTCGCTGTTGATGGTGCCCCCCCGCTGCACGCTGGACAGGTGGTACAGTTTTACGATCTATTATCTGAGTGGCGTGGGTATCTTGGTTTTTCTTTCTTTACATGCCGTTATTGTATATGGAGTTAAAATTTTTGCAAGAATTAGTTAGCCATTTATGTAGTTCTTTTATATCAACTCCGCCTAGTTTATTTTAGTTTGTTGATGCAATAGTATTTAGTTTATTATGTGTCCGTTGTATTAGTTTTATAGACAGCGAATCTATTTGTTCACTCCGCTTTTTTAACTAGACCATTTTTAGTTTGCTATGATTTTATTTAATATACCGCATATTTTATCATTTTTTTTTTTTAGAAAACTACTTCTGTCTATCTGATTAAGTTTGAATATATTTTATATTTATGAAAAATTCGAACTACAAACTGTTTCACGACGCCACGTGACCGACACCTCATATCCTAGTCACACACCAATGACCATCATGGGCGTCATGTAAGCCCGATATCTGCACAATTCCTTTTTGGTTATACCTGCAGTCTTCGCCTGGAGCGCCTTGGAGGATCGCCGTCCTCCAACCACTCGTCCGCCGTATATGTTTATTCGATGATTGTGGTGGTATTACAAACGTAGCACCCTAATGTCGCCTTCGTATAACGATTTTAAATATAGTCATCAGAGCCGCAATTAAATAAACACAAAAAATCAACCACACACACCACACAACATAAGCAAACACACACAAAACCATTATATCACACCAATAACCAACAAATCCGACACAGAAGGCTCAAATTCGTACTCACCAATCGCGGCGATCTTTGCACCCCTTACCACCAGTCTGCCAATAAATCGTTATTAGTAGATACCATCCCTCGGTTTGAACGTTTGTTTTTTGAAACACACAGACAATCACACATAACTAAATATACAAGTGAAACTTGGAAAAAATAGTTAATACCAC
Organism: Eurosta solidaginis; assembly: GCA_029619165.1. Taxonomy (NCBI): domain Eukaryota; kingdom Metazoa; phylum Arthropoda; class Insecta; order Diptera; family Tephritidae; genus Eurosta; species Eurosta solidaginis. The sequence goes on along the minus strand of JARSSU010037129.1, from coordinate 1,882 downwards.
CCACGTCTGTCCACAAGACAGACGTATTAGCCATGTAGCTATGTCCCCCCTGTGTCCCAGTCATAATAAATTAACCCATTTCTTATCACTTACAAGTGTTACGTGCGTCAAAACTTGAACCACCAGTTGTCGCCGTCTCAGCACAAGCTAGTCGACCCATATAAAAGAGTATATATTTGTTAAGAGCGTTCACTCGAAATAGCGTGTTTGTTGTGCTAAAGCAGCCTGTCAGTTCGAATCGTGATTGCTCAAGGAAGTTTTGTTTAGTTTTCTTTGAACGTGCCTATCATATTTATGCGGTGAAGGGACTTTGCATAATTACGGATTTTTGGAAGCGAATTAATTAATGATTGTAATACAATTATAAAATAAACGACAAATACCCACGAAATGTATAGACAGCGTATTTGTTTATAAATACATTCTGGTACAAAACAAATAAAAGCAACGCTGAACACCTGAGAAACATCGCGCAGCTAATTCTGCTTTGTGCAACAACAAGAAGTATCAGCACACAAGTGGCGCCTGCGTTAACAGAATAATACTTCTTTGCGCCAATACATAAATGTACGTCTCAGCGCATCGTGTTGTATAGATTAAACAAAAGCTGACAAAAAAATTCTTAATTGTTTGCCAGAAATACTACTACATATATTTCGCAATCCAAATAAACATTCCCATAAGAACACTTGCGCAATACGATCGCTAACACAGGTCCGATCGCAACTTATATATTCGATAGCAAGCCTAAGGTATTTGGTTTGACCTTTGTGTGTAAAAAGCAACAACAATATTATTACGTAGGAAATACTTTCGAATATTTTCCAGCAACCATAGGGAAAATAGGAGCATGTGCGAGTTGTCTAGCGCCGCGCCACAATTCTGGTATAAGTAAGAAAATGCTTTAAATTAGAGTCTGTCTTTTTCTGATACTTCAATAAAGGAAATGCTCCCGAAGCTTCGAGCCCGTTGCAAAAAAATAAAAATGCGTTTTATTAGTTGGCGCACCCGTGAGAAATCGCGTGTTAAAGTCCTGATAATACAAAGTATAGGACTCACGATAAAAAATTACGCGTGTGAAAAGTCTGAAAATACAAGTAAGGATCGCGGAAAAAAAAGTCTCCGGGGAATATTCTCGTGTGAAAGTCCTGAAAATATAAAGTAAGGACTCGCGGAAAAAATACGTCAGTGAAAAAAATCGCGTGTGAAAGTCCTAAAATAAAAAGTAAGGACTCGCGAAAATAAAGCGGTATAACTATGACAAAGTTGAAAAAGTCGGGTGGAAAAATAGGACCCGCGATCAGTAATTAATATTCGTGAATAGCAGTGCTGGCTCCCGTAGTAGCCAAGTGACAAGCCCGGTGGTCTAACGTACCAGCCCGATCGGCAATAGGATAAAACATTGGTAAAAAAAAACCTTCGATGAGCATAAAAATAAAAAATAACAACAAAAAAATTCCTCTAGCTGCGCACAGCGCTCGCCAGTGGAATGGAATTAAAAGCGTGATAACCGAGAGAAAAAATACCTTACAGCCCCAGTAGACCACACGAGGAGGACAAGTAGCAGCACTAGAAAATCTACACCATCCCCCACAGTGAGCAAAGAGGATAAAACATTTTTTTTTTAACCTACAGCGTAAAAATTAAGAAACATATTAGCCTGGAAAGAGAAAATTTTTGAGGAAAAATTAATTAAAATAAATACATAATTGCGTAAATCCAATAAAAGAGAAATACACACATTGTTAAGTAAAAAAAAGGGAAGGAGTAATTGTTTGCGAAAAATAGCTGTGTGTCACCGCGTAAACATTAAATATCGCTGATGAAACATAAAAAAGGTGAAATTTAACTCGAATAAGTAGCCACAGCAGAAGACTACGAT
>JARSSU010037127.1:0-26850 GCA_029619165.1 Eurosta solidaginis | reverse complement strand
TGAATGATACAAGAGACCAGAGAACATAAAAATATGATACCGGAACTAAAGTTGTTCCCACAAACATGAAACCAAAATCGTAACGAAAATGATGCCGACGCTGACGGAAAAATCCCGGACACCGGCCGGACGGCCGGGAACGGATCCGAAAAGAAATGAAAAACTATACAGAAATTATCCCGGAAGAGTCCCAAAATGATCCCGATGTATTCCTAAAATGATCCCGAAATAGTCCGCAAAAAGTCCCGAATTGACCCCGACGGAATCCCGGACGGATGCCGAAAACCATCCAGAAATTATCCCGGGGTGTCACTGCTCACTTTGTAAGCCCTCGACTTATTTGGCCCATTGACTTTGTAATATTGGTGAAGGTCAATATACGTAAAGTTATAATTTGTAAAAATTGTTAAAAAGTAATTATTAGAAGGGGTCGCGGGACCCCCTCACCTCTTTCCATATTCGAAGAAAATTTCGCCAGTAGACTATTATCTCTGTCCCAAATTTCATCAAAATCCGTCTAGCCGTTCTCGCGCGATTTAGGCAGAAAGACGAAAATAATACAATAATTATATTATAACTGTTGCCAGGGGGCGGGAACCTCACTCCTTTTCAGAAAAAAAATAGCTAGTAGAACCTTCTAGACTATTGGCTATATGTGTGCCAAATTTCATCCAAATCCGTCCTGCCGTTCGTGCGTGACAACAAGACAAACGTCTGGACAAACATCCAAACATTCAAACATCCAAACATCCAAACTTTCCCATTTATAATATATATTAGATTAGATACTAGCCTTAACCCGCGGCCCCGTGCGCAAGGAGAAAATGAAATATATAGGCTATTCACGCTTGCCTGCTTATCAAGATTTCTGTATCCTAAAATTATCCAGAAAAAGCCACGAAAGTGCTCTGACGCTATCGCGGACGGATTCCGGAAACCATTCAGATATGATGCCGGAAAGGTCCTCAAATGATCCCCTAATAGTCCCGAAATTACCCTGACGGGATCTCCAACGGATCTCTAAATGACCCTGACGGGATCCCGGATAGATCCCGAAATCCATTCAGGAATGATCTTCCCAAAATGATCCCGAAATAGTCTCGGAAAAGTCCACAAATTACCTTGACGGGATCCCAGACAAATCCTGAAAACTATTCTTAAATGATCCCGATAAAGTTCCGAAATGACCCTGGCGGGATCCCGTACGGATCCCGAAAACCATCCAGAAATGATGGCGAAAGGGTCCCCAAGTAATCCCGTATTAGTAGAGAAAAAGTCCCGAAATTACCCCGACGGGATCCCGAAAACCATTCAGAAATGATTACGGAAGGGATCCAAAATGACCCCAAAAAGGTCCCGTAGTGATACCAGAAACCATCAAGAATTTATCTCTCAAAGGTACGCAAATGATCCCGAAAATACCCCAACGGGATGCCGGACGGATGCCGAAAACTATCCAGAAATGATGCCGGAAAGGTTCCCAAATGATCCCCAAATAGTCCCGAAGTGACCCTGACGGATCCCGAAAACCATCCAGAAATGATGACGGTAAGGTTCCCAAATGATCCCCAAATAGTCCCGAAATGACCCTGACGGGATCCCGAACGGATCCCGAAAACCATCCAGAAATGATGGCGAAAGGTCCTCAAATGATCCCCTAATAGTCCCGAAAAGACCCGTCGGGATCCCGTACGGATCCCGAAAACCATCCAGAAATAATTACGGAAGGGACCCAAAATGACCACAAAAAAGTCCCGTAGTGATACCAGAAACCATCAAGAATTTATCTCTCAAAGGTACGCAAATGATCCCGAAATTACCCCGACGGGATCCCGAAAACCATCCAGAAATGATTACGGAAGGGACTCAAAATTACCCCAAAAAAGTCCATTAGTGATACCAGAAACCATCAAAAATTAATTTCTCAAAGGTACGCAAATGATGCCGAAAATACCCCGACGGGATGCCGGACGGATGCCGAAAACTATCCACGGTGTGCCTGAAGCAAGTTTAATTGAAGGGTCAAAGCACAACCGATTTTCTCGTTGATTCTTATTTTATGGACCAAATTAAGTCAGAATCCAAAATTTAAGCTTTTTCTACCGAGCCGTTTTTGAGAAAATTCGATTTAAATTTTGAAAATTACAAAAAATCAGTACTAACTTTTTTGATATAAGATCCATGGATTTTGTGTTTGTGTCACATAATTGTCATAAGTACTGTCTGTACCTTAATAGTCTTATCTACGTAAATAATTTTCTAGAATAAATTCCTTTGTTTACATATTTCGATTCTCGGAAAAAGTTTCTATGTGAGAATTATACATTTATAATTTCGTAAACAAGTACAGACAAAGGACGAATTTGCGTGAAACATAAATATTTCAGGGTGATAGGTTGTGTAAAATTGTGGAGTGAAAAAATGTCTGTAAAAAAAGACCACGCTCGATTTCATGAAGAAAAGCTAGAGAGGATTTGTTTATTTTGTTTGAAGAAAAAACCGAATATGAGAAAACTTGAGGGAGAAACGAAAATGGTTGCTGGAGAAGTTTTTCCATTGTTCGAATTTGAAGACATTCGTTTTCCGAAAGTTATATGCAGTGCTTGTGTAATTAGAGTTTATCGTGCTAGAAAAAGTGGAAATTTTTCTTCTGTTATTAAGTTACCGGATAACCCTCAATTTCCAGATCTACCAAAGATTAAAAAAAGACTACTTCAAACAGAGCGAGAGTATAATTCAAGGCACATATAATAATGTAATGTTTCCACTGTAGTTAAAGTATCTGTTTCTTTTTCTCAAGATTTCTAAACAATTCTAATAAAAGAATATAATTTATGAATTCTTATGGACACATGGTTCCAGAAAAAATTAATTATTTACATACTTTTATGTTTTTACATTAAAAAAAATTGGTAAAAATAATAGAATACATGGATCTTATATCAAAAAAGTTAGTACTGATTTTTTGTAATTTTCAAAATTTAAATCGAATTTTCTCAAAAACGGCTCGGTAGAAAAAGCTTAAATTTTGGATTCTAACTTAATTTGGTCCATAAAATAAGAATCCACGAGAAAATCGGTTTCGCATTGACCCTTCAATTAAACTTGCTTCAGGCACACCGTGTATCCAGAAATGATGCCGGAAAGGTTCCCAAATGATCCCCAAATAGTCCCGAAAGGACCCTGACGGGATCCCGGACGGATACCGAAAACCATCCAGAAATGATGCCGGAAAGGTTCCCAAATGATCCCCAAATAGTCCCGAAAGGACCCTCACGGGATCCCGGACGGATACCGAAAACCATCCAGAAAAGATGACGAAAGGTTACCAAATGATCCCCAAATAGTCCCGAATTGACCCTGACGGGATCCCGGATAGATCCCGAAATCCATTCAGGAATGATCTTGGGAGGGTCCCAAAATGATCCCGAAATAGTCTCGGAAAAGTCCACAAATTACATTGACGGGATCCTGGACGAATCCTGAAAACTATTTTTAAATGATCCCGAAAAAGTTCCGAAATGACCCCGACGGGATCCCGAACGGATGCCGAAAACTATCCAGAAATGATGCCGGAAAGGTTCCCAAATGTCCCCTAATAGTCACGAAATTACTCTGACGGGATCCCGGACGGATACCGAAACAGAAATGATGCCAAAAGGGTCCCCAAATGATACCGTATTAGTGGAGTAAAAGTCCCGAAATTACCACGACGGGATCTCGGACGGATCCCGAAAACCATCCGGAAATGATTACGGAAGGGATCGAAATGCCCCAAAAAAGTCCCGTAGTGATACCAGAAACCATCAAGAATTTATCTCTCAAAGGTACGCAAATGATCCCGAAAATACCCCGACGGGATGCCGGACGGATCCCGAAACCCATCCGGAAATGATGCCGGTAGGGTCCCCATAAAATGGAGTGGTGGTAGTTGTATATATGAAGGCGTTTTCGAGATATCTACCAAAATGTGGACCAGGGTGACCAAGAACATCATCTGTCGGGTACCGCTAATTTATTTATATATCTCATACCACGAACAGTATTCCTGCCAAGATTCAAAGGGCTTTTGATTTCGCCCTCCAAAACTTTTTCATTTTCTTCTACTTAATATGGTAGGTGTCACAACCATTTTACAAAGTTTTTTCTAAAGTTATATTTTGCGTCAATAAACCAATCAAATTACCATGTTTCATGTTTTCGATATCGAAAAAGTGGGCGTGGTCATAGTCGGATTTCGGCCGTTTTTTTTACCAAGATAAAGTGAGATCAGATAAGTACGTGAACTAAGTTTAGTAAAGATATATCAATTTTTGCTCAATTTATGGTGTTAGCGGCCGAGCGGAAGGACTGACGGTCGAGTGTGTATAAAAACTGGGCGTGGCTATAACCGATTTCGCCCATTTTCGCAGAAAACAGTTACCGTCATAGGGTCTATGCACCTACCACATTTCACAAGGATAGGTAAATTTTTGTTCGACCTATGGCCTTAAAAGTATTCTAGACGAATTAAATGAAATTTTTGAAATTTTCTTTTATTTTTGTATTTTGTTCCACCATATCATTACTGGAGTTGAATACTGACATAATTTACTTATATACTGTAAAGATATTAAATTTTTTGTTAACATTTGACTTAGAAAAAAAAATTTTTTTTAAAAGTGGGCGTGTTCGTCATCCGATTTAGCTAATTTTTATTTAGCACACATATAGTAATAGGAGGAACGTGCCTGCCAAATTTCATCATGATATTTTCAACGACTGCCAAATTACAGCTTGCAAAACTTTTAAATTACCTTCTTTTAAAAGTGGACGGTGCCACGCCCATTGCCCAAAATTTTACTAATTTTCTATTCTGCGTCATAAGTTCAACTCTCCTACCAAGTTTCATCGCTATATCCGTTTTTTGGTAATGAATTATCGCACTTTTTCGGTTTTTTCGAAATTTTCGATATCGAAAGAGTGGGCGTGGTTGTAGTCCGATTTCGTTCATTTTAAATAACGATCTGAGATGAGTGCCCAGGAACCTACATGCCAAATTTCGTCAAGATACCTCAAAATTTACTCAAGTTATCGTGTTTACGGACGGACGGACGGACATGGCTCAATCAAATTTTTTTCCATACTGATGATTTTGATATATGGAAGTCTATATCTATCTCGATTCCTTTATACCTGTACAACAAACCGTTATCCAATCAAAGTTAGTATACTCTGTGAGTTCTGCTCAACTGAGTATAAAGATAAAAACTCTCTCTGATTTTGAAACATTACAGCTTAAAGTAAAAAATTTTGAAGAATGGTGCCTTCGTAATAAACTATCTATTAATATTGATAAGTGTTGCTCGGTTACCTTCTGTAGAATTAGGTCACCACTTCAGTCTTCGTACTCTATTTCTGATATAGTCCTTAGATTCAGTAATAAAATCGAAGACCTTGGTGTTGTATTTGACTCAAAATTTACATTTACTGAACATTTGAATTATGTATGTCATACCTAATACTGTTTTCACACAGATACTTAATGATCTCATTTCGCCTTCTAATGAAATCGTAAATTTTTTGCTTTCGCACAGAGGTAACTGCTCGATTAGTATGAAGGATGAAATGTCAAGCGAATAAAATGACAATGCTATATGACAGACAATCATGGCGGAACGATACAAGGTGGCAGCATGGTGACATACCTACAAACATAAAAAATTCCATGTACTTGTAAATTCGATGGACAAATGTCAAAATCGTACTGCGCCGGTATTTGATGTATCAAATCAAATAAAAAAGGTTATAATCAGCTGTTCGATGCGGCCACCTTGTATCGTTCCGCCATGTAGACAATGACATTTACTTTGGCAAATGACATTTTTAAGCACTGAACACACCAAAAACTAAGAAGCGGAAACGGAAGCGGAACGCTGCCAACAGAGTTGCATTGTGCTTTTGACTTCATTAGGCATTCGATTAGCTACTAATGAAATAATTATAGATTCGAATTTTGTAGGGAAGATTGAGCTCAATAAGCGTCTTAATGTAGAAAACTGCCTTTATTATTCAATAAGCCGTCTGTGTGAAAATAGTATAAGGCATATTCCTCGTTTGGGTTTGTTTATTCGGCGCAATAGCTCTGAATTTAAGGACCCATACACAAAAAAATTGCTTTATAATACTTTTGTAAGATCTGAATTGGAATGTGCTTCTATAATTTGGAATCCGTTTTTTGAACTATATACTAATAGAATTGAAAGTGTTCAAAAAAAGTTTTTAAAATTCGCCTTGTCCGGTATTAGGTTCGATTTACCTATTCCATCTTATGTTTCTCGTTGCAAATTGATTAGTTTGCATACTCTTGCCAGTAGAAGATTGATTTCCGGTTTAGTAGTTCTTCATGATATCTTAAATGGAGCTGTCGACTGTCCTTTTTTATTACATTGCTTAAAACTTATGTTCCATCACGATGTCTGCGTCATAATGATTTGTTTGCAGTTGACCTTTGCAAATGGGCACGAACACCCACAAATTGTCAATAAAATCCTCTAACGGGAATCCTAGGAAACTGACCGTTTCAACAGGAGTGGACCATAGGGAGATGAGTGTTAGAGGCGTAGGTTCCACATTACAGTTGAAAAGATGGTTGGTGTCATGTGGGGACACATCACATGCAGGACATACATTACGTATGTCTGGGTTGATTCTGGACAAGTAAGAGTTTAACCTGTTACAGTATCCAGAACGAAGTTAGGTCAGGGTCACTCGTTTTCTGCTTTCTTCTTCTGCAAGGGTGGGATATTGCATATTAATAACGGGGTTCACAGGGCGCGGCCTGACAAGGGCGTTTACCGATTCTGTATGGATTTTGCTAATTCCCTGTTTAACTATGCTTGCCTGGATCAAACGGCAGTGTTGGCAGGTGCCGGATCTCGTCATTGTGCTTTAGGAGATGTTCCCTTAATTCCCGCGGAGGCGATGCTGAATCAACCAGTTGTTTGCTAGGATGTCCTGGTTTATGACAATTAAGCAAGGACTGTTTGTTCAGCATTTCATTGTGCTCTTTATTATTGAGCTCTTTGGCCTCACTATGTAAATGGTGTTCGGGAGTCATAAGGAGACATCCGGTGGCAGTTCTCATTGCAGTATTTTGACAGGCCTGTACCCTTTCCCAGTGTATAGTTTTAAGACCAGGTGACTAAACTGGTGACGCGTAACTCATGAGCGGCCGGCCAATTACTTTGTACGTGGTTAGCAGTGTTTCTTTGTCTTTTCCACATGTGCTGCCGGCAAGCGACTTGAGGATTTTGTAGCGAATTTGCACTTTAGAAACAATCTCGATGGCATGAGCCTTGAAGGTTAGAGTATTATCGAACGTTACCCCTAAGATCTTGGGGTGACTGACAGTCGGTAGTGTGACGCCATCGACACGTACGTCCAATATTTGCGACATCTGTTCCTTACACGTCGTGAGCAGGGTGGCCGTGGATTTTGTCGGTGATAGTGCCAAGTTGCGCGAGGTGAAAAACCGGAAAGATCGGGGAGGTAGCTATTTATTTTAGAAACTAATTCATCAACTGAAGGGCCAGGTCCTGTAGCCATAATCGTGCAGTCGTCAGCATAGGAAATGATTGTGTCTCCTTCTGGTGGAGAATGGAGTTTTGATATGAAATAATTAAACAAAACCTGGGACAGGACACCACCCTCTGGGACCACCTGTTTAATTTTCCTAGGTTTAGAAATTTCGTTCCTAAATTCAACTGACGCCTGCCGACCACTCAGGTAATTAGCGGTCCATCTTTTTAGAAAAGCAGGAAGTTGTGAGCCTTCTATGTCTTGGAGTAGCGTGCCGTGGCTGACTGTGTCAAAAGCTTTTGACAGGTCGAGTGCCACGAGCACCGTCCTATGATGGGGTTTTTCCTGATTTAACCCGTAATTAATATGAGTGCAATGGCATTGAGCGCGGTGGTGGTGCTGTGCATTTTACGTAAGCCATGTTGGTGCCTTGCGAGGCGAAGATTTGCCGTAAAATGAGGGAGCAAAACGGTTTCCAATGTCTTCGCTACTAGCGAAGGAGTGACTCCGGTCGATAAGACTCGCCTTCGTTGGCAGGTTTGCCAGGCTTTAGTAGCGGGATTATACTTGCCATTTTCCATTTTTCGGGAATGACATAGGATTCCAGTGACAGGTTGAAAACATGTGTTAGATATTTTATTCCCCCATCGCCAAGGTGTTTAATTCTTAGTCTGAAAGGTTTGTAAACCATTGTCTTAAAAAGATAAATAAAAAAATAAAATAGCTGGAGTCTTAGCCTGGTAAGCGCAGGGCACGATCACAGAACGTGCTCGATCGTTTCCTCCTCCAACCCGCATTTCCTACATCTGCTATCGCTGACCAAGCCTAATTTAAAGGCATGTGACGCCAGAAGGCAGTGTCCAGTCAGAGTACCCGTCATGAATCTACAGTCCTCTCTTTTTAATGATAGAAACAATTTTGTTAGTCTAGGGTTGTAAGACCTACACATAATCTGCAACACTTTACAGCCCTGCGCTTTAACCCACGCCTTTCCCGCTTGGTCGATCATATGCACCTCTCGCCTGCGCTTAATCTCACCCAGTCTAATTGAGACGGCTACGGAGCAAGCTTCAAAGGATGCGCCCTTTTTAACTAGTTCATCCGTTTTTTTCATTCCTATCTTTTCCCATATGCCCGGGACCCAATATAGATGTATGATTCTCCCTGTCCCGATTCTCTCCAGAGACTGCTTACACTCTAACACGGATTTACATGCTGTGCTATGCGAGACTATTGCCTTAATTGCTGCTTGACTCTCAATATAAAAGTTAACACTGTTGCTAATCTCTTCTACTGCTTGCTTTACTGGTTACGGCTAATATTTCCGCTTGGAAAACGCTACAGTAATCCGACAGCCTGTAGGATCTGTTTATTTGCGGATCAGCACAGTATACCGCAGACCCTACTCCTTCCACTACTTTGAACCGTCTGCGTACACATGTATCGCCTCGTCTGCCATTTAAGTTCCCTTTGCGCCAACCGTCCACCTCTATTGTGGCTTTAATATCCCCCTCGAAGATAGGGAATCAGGTCGTCTGTTTGTCTTGTGGTTGATGATGATAAACTACTGTGGCCGTATGGTCAGTGCTCAGGCTGACCTGAGGCACGGAGCCTGGTTGCAGTTGTTAACGGTCTACAGGTGGAATGTGCAGAATGGCAGGGCTCCCGTAATGCTAAGCATTGATAGTCTGCATACCCCTCTAATTTTTTGAGGTAGGGTGTTTTTTGTGTGACTTTCCACCAAACCAGAACTCCATGGTATAGAATAGGGCTTACAATTGCTGTAAAAATCCAATGAGAAAGAGAAGGCGATAAGCCCCACGTACACCTCTGCATTCGTTTACATGCATAAAGTGCCGTTGAAGCCTTCCTCCATGTTGAGCTTTCATGACAGCTTAGTGTCTAGGATGATTCCTAGATATTTTGTGCAAGGTTTATCCTGTAGGATCACCCCACCTACCATAAGCCTGGTCCAATTTGGGACCTTGTACCTCTTTGTAAACAAGAACATATCCGTCTTCTCCGCGCTGACTTTCAACCCGACATTAGATGCCCAGATACAAATATCCCGTAGCGCCCGATCCATGAAAGAGCTAATCGTTGGAAGGCGCTTTCCACTTATGACGATTGCAACGTCATCTGCGTAAGTCGTAAATTTTACGGGTCCATCATCGAAGCGCCTGAGCAGTTGGTTGATGACCAGCGTCCACAGCAGAGGTGATAGCACACCACCCTGCGGCGTGGCCCTGTCCACTGATTTCGTGGCTTCGTACAATCCCCATTGTGATGTAATTTTCCTGCACTTAAACATACAGCCGATCCATCTGGTTGAGGCGGGATGTACTTTAATGTAATTAAGACCATCCATAATCGCCCATTTATCTACATTATTGAAAGCCCCGGCAATGTCTAAGAAGACTCTTAGAGCATATTCCTTATATTCCAGGGCTTTCTCTATGCTTATTGCTACCCTATGCAATGCGGGGTCTACCGACTTGCTTTTGGTGTACGCATGTTGTGTTGTGGAGAGCTGCTTTTCATCCACGTTGGAATTTATGTACACATCTATCAGCCTCTCAAAGATTTTGAGCAGAAATGATGTTAAGCTAATGGGTATATAGTCTTTGGGATAGACCGATCTTCCCGCCTTTGGTAGGAAAGCCACCCGAGCAGTTCTCCAATAGTGCGGTACATGATTCAGTCTTATGCATCCACGACCGCTCTACTTGAAACTTGTAGCATGGCCGGGAATATACCATCTGGGCCCGGCGATTTAAACTTAGAAAACGTCTTCACTGCCCATTCCATCTTGGTATCGGTCACCAAGCCCGGCACTACCCGCTGCGTGATCGCAGTGTGAGTGATATCTGCTGGCTGTTCTAAACCATCTCCCGATGAGAAATGTGTATCGAAAGCCCTCAAGGATTCCTCAGTATTACGTGACCATTCCCCGTTCTCTTTCTTTATTAGTCCCTAGACTATGTTTCCTCTTGCTAGGACTTTTTTTGCCGTGATGTTTTGCTGGAGCACTTTCTGTACGTACAAAAATTTTCCCATGGGATCTTTCCGCCCTAGAAATTTCACGCTTGTAGAGCCTCAGTAGGTCCCTGTACTCGTCCCGACACGGTTCGTTTTCCGCGGTCTTTGCTAGCTTAAACATTCCTTTTACTTGTGTTCTTAGAAGAATCAGCTCATTCTCAACTATGGTTTTTTTGCTTTTCCTCTGAATCCTCTTAGAAGGCAAGCTTTGGTGTACGCAGTCATAAGCGTCCTTGTTAGGAATTCATTATACTCTTCCAGTTCCTCCACTGTTTTCTTTCTACCTGTTTCTGGAATTTAGTCCAGTTCGCTGACCTAGGGTTTTTAAATGTTCTCCCTTCTCTATCCTCTTTAGGGGGATGCTGAAGCTGATATACGCATGGTCGGAGAAGGATGGTCTATCAAGAACCATCCAATCGTATCTTGAGATATCATGTTCGGAGCTCAAGGTAATATACAGAACATTGCCATATGTTGGACCAATGTATGTAGGGACATTTCCCCTGTTAGCAATCTGCAAATTTATTTGCAGGATGTAACAAAATAGAGATTCATCTCTCTCCTTCGTATCTGCTCCTCGCCACGCATTGTGGTGCGCACTTGAATCCGCGCCTATGACCAAACGCCCTTTGCGCCCTTCGTGCTGTACTGCACTCCATCGGTGGAACCTCCGCAGCACGGGCCATGTAGCAGGATGCCAGGGTAAATGCCTGCTTATTATTTTGCTCAACGGCCACCACTACGAGGTTCTCAGTAGTGTAATTAGGCAGAAAATATGAATGCAGCTTTTTCCTTACCAATTTCTTTACCATAACTACAGCTCGCACCCGACCTTACGTTTGCGCGTAGAAAACGCTAAATCCACGCCCGCTAAGTCCAGGAACCTTTCCGCCCGATGAGAACCACGGCTCCTGGATCAACCCTCCTCAAGGGTTAGAAAGACGCCACTTTACTCTGTTGAAGGTTTATCTGAAGGACTTGCAGCACCATTGGGCTGTTTATCCCCCTCCAGTACCTTCGTCATGACGTCATTGCCCTTTTGGTTTAGAGTGCTCGAGGATCCTTTCAGCGTCATTAGTACTTAAGGCAAGATCTTGATTACGTCAGCCCACTTAAGTTCGAGCAGTATTTTTGCTCAAAATTTAGTGCACTGCTCCCAACTCTGGTTTATCGCAGTGTAGGATGGAATACTACCAGCTTGAAAACAGATAAAACTAATTACGTGTATTTTTCATTAAAAATCATTCATTGCACACATGTCAACTTAATAAGAGTATTCAACTTCGCAAATACATATGGGCGGGCAAGTCCTGGGTTACGGACGTGGCATTCGTACGAATTTCAACCTGCATAAATGAGAACATGAACAGCGGACTGAACGGATTTATTTGATGCAAAATTGTGGGTACCTCAAAAAGAGAAGTACATATAAACATATATAATGCTCTTCGGACGCGACAAGAAAAAATGTAATTTTTAATGCTTGTGAAGGTATGCAAAACTTAACGAAGCTAAGGAGAAATTTTACATGCTCTAAATGAGAAACAGAAAGTGAAATAAATATCCGATGCCGTAGATTTTCGAAATCTAAAATATCTTTTTAAAACGTTTCGCAAAATGCCCTCATTCTGACAACATTTAAGTTTTGTTCGTTGGCCAAACAGAAATAAAGTTATAGGCCAACATATGGATAAACTAAGGGAAGAGAGGTAATGAATTTCACAAATTTTAGACTCAAATAAAACATGTTACCCGAACTTTTCGGAAAAATGTTGGTAAACAGTCTTATTAAACATCTGATAGATGTGTACATACAGTCCAACGTGGATGAAAAGCTGCTCTCCACAACACAACATGCGTACACCAAAGGCAAGTCGGTAGACACCGCATTGCATAGGGTGATAATAAGCATAGAGAAAGCTCTGGAATATAAGGAATATGCTCTAGGAGTCTTCTTAGACTTTGCCGGGGCTTTCAGTAATGTTTCTAAATGGGCGATTATGGATGGTCTTATTTACATTAAGGTACATCCCAATGTGATTGTACGAGGCCACGAAATCAGTGGACAGGGGCACGCCTCAGGGAGGGATGCTTTCACCTCTGCTGTGGGCAGCGTTGACAGATGGACGACGCCATCGTCATTTTGACAATTTTCAACTAGAATAACGTTTGGACGATTTTGTAAAGAAAAATGACGATTTAAGACTGCCTCTAACATTTCCGAGCAAGAAAATTCAAATTTAAACAAGATTGTGTTATTTTTATAATGAACTGTATGATCAAATTAAAAAGCGTTTTGATTTTAACAATGTTGTACTACACTTAAGTTTCATGGATCCCAAAGAAGTTGTTCTTTGCATCAGAACGAATTTTTCTAAAATAAATTTAAACAAAATAAAAATCAGAAACCGTCTGGAAACTGATACATTAAAAGGAATATTGCTGGCTCAAGATTACAATTTTTGTTATATCGGCCTACTGACTAGTAAGATCGCTTGTTCGAATCGAGCTCAAGTCCCAACAGTAATTAGTTTATCTTATTTTTGCTATGATACATTTTTTCTTAAATGAAAAAAATTGTTTAATTAAATTATAATAGAAGGAAGAAAAAAAAATGTATCATAACAATAATAATAATAAAACTAAACAATTATTATTAGACCTGGAGCTCAAGGTTATTTAAAATTAAATAACTTTTCCTGTCATAATATTGAACAGCAAATAAATATGCTAAAAAAAATTACCGCGAAAATCTTAAACTATGAAATGAAATAGACTGAAAACAAGTACCTTTATATTTTAAGACGTTTTTGTCATTAATAAAATAAAACGAAATAAATTAAAAAAGGCTTTTATATGTTATATGTGGCAACAAGAAATAACAACCAATGACAAAGCGCTTTTATAGATAACATTGTTGAATGAAACTGGCGATCTCATCGTACGCCACCTGGTAATAACCCAATTTCGTCCTAAATCGACTTTGGTTGTTGCCATAGATATGACGGTTTTTGAAGATTTTTTGGGCGGCGTTTGACGACTCAGAAAAAAATATATGGCAACGCTGGTTGTTGGCGCTGTTCATCAACCAACTGCTCAGGGGATTCGATGAGGGACCCGTAAAATTTACGGCTTACGTAGATGACGTTGCAATTGTCATAAGTGGAAAGTGCCTTCCAACGATTAGCTCTTTGATGGATCGGCCGCTTCGCGATATTCATGCCTGGGTATCTAATGTCGGGTTGAAAGTCAACGCGGAGAAGACGGATATGGTCTTGTTTACAAAGAGGTACAAGGTCCCAAATTCGACCAGGCCTAAGTTAGGAGGGGTGACCCGACAGAAGAAACCTTTCACAAAATATCTTGGAATCAGGGGTGTACGTGGAGCTTATCGCTCCCTCTTTCTCATTAAGTTTTTACAGTGATCGTAAGCCCTATTTTATACTATGGAGATCTTTTTTGGCGCAAGCCACACAAAAACCAACCTGCCTCAAAAAATTAGAGGGGTTATGCAGACTATCAATGCTTAGCATTACGGGAGCCCTGAAAACAACCCCGACGGCTGCACTGTATGCCATTCTGCACATTTCACCTTTAGACCTGGTAGCAAAGAACATAGCGTTAATAACTGTAACCAGGCTCGGTGCCTCGGGTCATCTTGAGCGCGGACCATACGGCCATAGTAATTTAGCGTCATGGACCACAAGACGAACAGACCACCTGATTCCCTATCTGCGCTTCGAGAGAGATCTTAAGGCCACAATAGAGGTGGACGGTTGGCGCAAGGGAACTCAAATCGCGGACGAGGCGATACATGTGTACACAGATGGTTACAAAGTAGTGGAAGGAGTAGGGTCTGCGGTATACTGTGCTGATCCGGAAATAAAGAGATCCTACAGGCTGCCGGATTACTGTAGCGTTTTCCAAGCGGAAATATTAGCCGTAACCAGTAAAGCAAGCAGCAGAAACACTGGAAAAGGATAGCTTAAGCTGCAACCGTGTTAACTGTTATATTGACAGTCAAGCAGCAATTAAGGAAATAATCCCGCATAGCACAGCATCTAAATGCGTGTTAGAGTGAAAGCAGTGTTTTGATATTATCGGGACAGGAAGAAGCATACATCTATATTGGGTTCCAGGGCATATGGGAATAGATGGGAATGAAAAAGCGGATGAACTAGCTAAAAAGGCGCACACCTTGAAGCTTGCCCCGTAGCCGTCCCTGTTAAGACTCGGATAGATTAAGGGAAAGCGGGAGGTGCACATGATCGACCAAGCGGGAAAGGCGTGGGTTCAAGCGCGGAGCTGTAAAGTGTCGAAGATTATGTGTAGGTCTTACAACCCTAGACTAACAAAGTTGCTTCTGTCATTAAAAAGAGAGGACTGTAGACTCATGACGGGTGTTCTGACTGGAGACTGCCTTCTGCCGTCAGATGCATTTAAATTAGGCTTGACCAGTGATAGCAGATGTAGGAAATGCGGGTTGCAGGAGGAAGCGATCAAGCACGTTCTGTGCTCGAGCCCTGCGCTTACCAGGCTACGGCTCCAGTTATTAGGAGTGATACAGCTGTCAGATCTAGAAGCAGCAAGTGGCTTAAGTCCTAGGAAGCTTCTAGTATTTGCCAAGAGGTCAGAGTTATTTTATAAGTTTGGTCGTTACAACAAATTTCTGGTAACACTACGGACTCAATCAGTCTATGTGAGGTCCTCATGGACCGGTCAAATCAACCTAACATTACCTACTAAACATCCGAAAGTTTTTTTTAATTTCAGGTCCACGTTTGCTTACTAGGAAAGTGATAGTGATTAGGGCTGGATCAATTTATAAAACCTCCGTTTTCCAAAGTTTTTTTAATGCTAAATGAAAAGCAAAAATATAGATCTGGGTATAACAGCGCAACAAATACAAAATCAGGGGAAAGAACTAAACTATTTGATTTCCACATCATACACATATTTGAACTCTAATTCCAAGAGACAGAAATAACGTCGAACCACTTTTGATTTTCAGTTCATAATGGACATTATTTGGGATTGGCCCACATATAAACAAACAATTCCAAGGAAATTTACTTTTGAAAAAGTATAGCAAAATGTTTTGTCAAAGCGGTGTTGATTTCATTTCACTAGAATATCAAACAATAGATATTATTTTGTTATTTTGATGGAGCAAAGTTTGTTTTTCAGCTAATTAAAATAAATAGAAAACAAGTTGTATAAGTTTGGGTGTAACCGAATATTATATACTCAGCGTGAGTGTGAATGAATTGTACAGTTCATTTCAGAAAAATTTCTTTTTCGAATTTTGTTATGAGGGATTTATTTTTGAGGCTCTATAAATGTTTTGTAATGCTTGTGTGTGTGTACTAGAGATATACGCCGCCGATAAACGCCGCCGCCGCCGCCGATTTGGGTCTTTTTCGCACGCCGCCGCCGAATGTCAAAAATATCGGCACGGCGGCGGCGGCGGCGGTGTCCGGCGCGTTACTATATTTTCTACTCGTTTAAGATCGTTTAGGCCATTTATTGTTCATGTCGAAAATTTGTCGGATATGGTCGAAAATGGTATCAAGGGATCCGCATCACTGCCAGTTATAAGAAACTAATTGTGAAATTTAACTCTTTCTAACTGCTCAAAAGTAATTTAAAAAACAGGCGCTTTCGATGTCAGCTTAACACCGCCTTTGCATCACCCAATTCACCAAGTTATTAAAACAAAACACCAAAATAAAAGTTATATAATAAATTTATATGCTCAGTTTGCATATTTTTTGTTTCAAAAAATTAGTAATGAATAATGAATTCAAATAAAATGACGTAAGGCGAACATGTGTTCAAATTGTTCTCAGGTTGTTGAAAAAGCAAATTACCCAAAAAAGGTGCCGATTTATTAAAGAATTTTATATTGCGATTGGCTGAAAGAATAAGATAAAGCAGTGAGGCAAAATCCCTATTCAAAACTAGCCCCTTGGAGTGAATCACATTGATTATGGCCTATCAACCAAGTTTAAATATGACCTACACGTTACGGCTCCTTTTACAAATGTGAATACGTAGGCACATACATATATTTACCAGGTGAGGCTTTGTACTTCGCAAAAACACTCAAAGGGATGAAAAAAAAGCTTTCCCAAGACAGTCGAACTAATGACCGTGTGTGCTACTACCCTAACGTAGTGGACAGTCGAACTAGTCTTAAAACTGAAGCTACGCCATTATCCATAACGGGCTCTTATATCATAAAGCCGGAAAACAGCAGTTAACATCTTTCAAGTTAATATCGGTCGACTTTCAAAAAAAATATCGTTTTGATTTAACGAAGACTATTGAAATCAATGTTGTGAACACAAACGTCTTCAAATTTTGGTCTAAATTTTAAAAATTTTATCCAGGGTCCTTGTGAAATTTTATTTTATGTAGATGCGCCGAGGATTATACGATTTTCACCCGTGAGTTACGCAATGACATCCACTTAGACTGCTTATGATTTCGAGGGCGGCATCCATGGCCGAATAGTCACTCCCTAACGTTTCAAGGTGTTTCTCTGTTGTAGCTAGGCAGCATAGCGGGACAAAAACATCCGTTATAAAGTCTTCGGAGCTACACCTAGAGCTTCTAGGAAAGTGACGTCGACGAAGGTATGAGTTCGAAGTCGCAGTCCTATAGCTTCTGTGCTGGCATATGGTGTTAGGGCAGGAGGCGTGGTAGCGACTGGTGGTCGGGATTGCTACTGTTCGCACATCGGAAATTGTAGCTCTTAAACACAGCCGAAAAAACTGGAGGCGCTATGTGCCACGAGAGTCCTGAGTATTAGACCATTAATAGCAACCGTAAGTCGCCTTTGTGCGTGACCGCCAAGGAGCCACAAATGATTTAAAGAAATTGTGTTTGCGACGATTATTAGGAGTTAACCCCAGGTGAAACTACGCTTTGCACCAGATATACATACAAAAGTGTGACCGTTTTATGTATCTCCATTTCTCTTCAGCGGACGCAGCAGTACCAATTCCAAAGACCGGGGTTAGGTTCGAAGCCTCTCTGGAGTAAGTGAACGAGGAACAATCCCTCCGCAAAGAGCTACTCCTGAAAATTTTTGAACGATCTGCGAGATTTTGGGGCAACAACCTAGGAGCTTTCCGAAATGGCCAAAACGTTAATTTCCTTAAATACATACAAACAAAACCTTTCATAAGTATTTTTTTTTAAATAGGAAAATCAAGAAAAGTAAGAACACCGGCGTACGTCGGCGCGCCGCTCACGCCCCCGCCGCCGGTATATAATAGAGCGTACGCCGCCGCCGATAAAGTGATCGGCGCAAACCTCTAGTGTGTACACAATGTTATTACGAACCGTTAATTTTTCTTCGAGATGTGGCTCCCGAAACATAAAATTGTTTGGACAAAAATTAATTTTTTTTCCATTTTGTTGTTATAATTCCACTTCGGAAATGAAACACCATTTACATAAAGCTCTTTTTGCAAAGATATAGATTATTTTATTCGTCCACGAGCCTTTTAAAAATCTTTTATATAAAAGTGGGCTGGCCCTGCACCGATTTTCTTAACTTCTCCGAAACAGCTGAACCGATTCTCATGAAATTGTGTGAGCATATTGGGTAGGTCTGAGAATCGGCCAATATCTACCTTTTTTTTCGCTACGTGCCTAGGGTCTCGAGATATAGCCCAAAACGTGGACCCGAGTACCCCTAGAATGTGTTTATACAATATGGATATCAAATGAAAGCTGTTGATGAGTGCTATAGTACAGGATAATTTTCATACAACTGGGACGCTAGGGTCTCGAGATATAGCCCAAAACGTGCACCCGGGTACCCCTAGAATGTGTTTATACAATATGGATATCAAATGAAAGCTGTTGATGAGTGCTATAGTGCAGGACAATTTTCATACAACTGGGAGGCTGGGGTCTCGAGAGATAGCCCAAAACGTGGACCCGGGTACCCCTAGAATGTGTTTATACAATATGGATAACAAATGAAAGCTGTTGACGAGTGATTTAGTAGAGGATAATTTTCATACCCCTGGGTGACTAGGGTCTGGAGATATAGACCAAAACGTGGACCCGGGTACCCCTTGAATGTGTTTATACAATATGGATATCAAATGAAAGCTGTTGATGAGTGCTATAGTACAGGATAATTTTCATACAACTGGGAGGCTAGGGTCTCGAGATATAGCCCAAAACGTGCACCCGGGTACCCCTAGAATGTGTTTATACAGTATGGATATCAAATGAAAACTGTCGATGAGTGCTATAGTACAGGATAATTTTCATAAAACTGGGAGGCTATGGTCTCGAGATATAGCCCAAAACGTGGACCCGGGTACCCCTAGAATGTGTTTATACAATATGGATAACAAATGAAAGCTGTTGATGAGTGATTTAGTAGAGGATAATTTTCATACCCCTGGGTGACTAGGGTCTGGAGATATAGGCCAAACGTGGGCCAGTTAATAATACCCACAGACCTATTTACATACGTCCTATTCGATTTGCCTGAAATTTTGTATATTAATTTGCCTATATTAGTATTTACGACGCTTTTTTTCCGGGAAGTATACCAGAGACGAACTGGGACTGGAATTAGGGTCAGGACTGGTACTGAGACTGAGACTCGGAGTCGGACTGGGACTGAGACTCGGAATGGGACTGGAACAAAATACATACCACCCTTTGGGACTGGCAATAAGAGATGAAGAAGAATTAGAAAAAATTGAGAGAAGAGAAAAGAGAAGGAGTCTGAGAAAGAGATAGAATGAGACGAAGATGGAGATAGATGAAGCGAAAAAGACGGAGGGAGGAGTGAATAAAAAGATTGGGAAAATGTGTAGGGGGGTAGGGCAGAGTTAGACGGAAAAAGCTTATTAAAATGTATGCAGATAAATCAAATTTAGGGCAGAACAACGTCTGCCGGGTCTACTAGTGATTAATAATATTTGTAAAATTGATCTTATCACAAGTGGGCGGTGCCAAGTCCATTTTCAAAAAAAATTTTAGTTTTTATCAAAAGTCTTAATATCAATCCATACATCAATATTCAATATTCTAGGTGAATTATTTACTAAATACATAATCAGTTTCTATGTGTTTTCGAAAATGTTATATATGCTATTTTTGTTAGCTTTTATTTTATAACAAACTGGTCATAAAATACCAATGGTATGCTTGGAAGAACTGTTCTTTAAACAAGCCCATCGGTCACGAGCACGGTTGCCACACCATGTTTTCATTTGGGACCAAATTCATTCAAATAAAGGACCAACTTATTTTTCTTGCAGAAGAAGTATAATCGAAAACAATAATAATAAAACAAAAAACAGTTTTACATTATTCAATGTATTACATATATTGCGGATATGCTGCCGCTGAACTGTTATGAGCGGACTTAGGTAATGAATTAAATTAAGCAAATATCAAAAATTTCGAAACAAGTTTTTTTCAACTGCAAAAAAATATACGGCAAACACTCCAAGTGTATTTCTGCCATGAAAAGCTTTTCAGCGAAAACTCAAATTGGAAGAGAAACTCGGCCTAAAACTCTTCGGAGGTTATCGCACCTTGCATTTACTTTCATTTATTTATGCATATTACTAAAATGGGCTTAAAGTGTCCCAAAGTTGGATGATATTAAAACGTCAGACGAACTTTTTTGATTGGAACTCTTTATCTATGGTACGAATAATGCCACAAACTTACAGGCACGATGATAGTAAATATGGACGAATCGCCTCCAACGGTTCTCGGAACGTGAGCCAACGAATAACAGAAATGCCAAGCTTAAATCCACAACTTCCCTGAAATTCCTTGAATTCATTGATTTGTTTTGGATTATGTGAGACAAATTTATATATCAGCGTATACATAACACGATATGTAAGATTCAATATTTTAAAAAAGTGATCCTCTGCAAAAACAATTTTGAAAATGTAACTTTTTTTATGGCAAGTCGATATATTTCTAAGCAAAGTCTCAATACCGCGAGCATGTTAGTGTTCCATGGAAAATTTAAACGTGCTAGTTTTGCAATTAACAGGAAGCTCAACCAAGCAAATTTTGGGGTTGCGTACTGCACTTTTAACGCAGAGAAGAAGAAAGAAAAATTACAAAATTTGTGGCCCTTTGCTAAGCGGACCAAAACAGGGTTGGAAAGGACCATTTTTGGAAAGGACCATATGAACCAAAGTGGCAACCGTGGCCACGTGTTATGAAAAAACGTACTAAAGAGTCTTTTGTAAACGAACGTTCTTAATTTTGAACTTGTTTCGTTCGTTTCGAACGATTTTTTCTTTGAGTGTACTGCGTTTTCTTCTGGGATGGTGGTGCTCCGCAATACACATTGAAGGAAAACAAGTTTTCTTAGCGGGATCGCTCCCAAGCAGTGGTTTTGCAAACATCCCGAGTATGTTTCTGTCGGCATTAAACATGTAGGTCCCGTCCATTCAATTTGTAGGAGAAACTTAAAAGAAGCACAACGCAAATTGGAGCGAAAGTTTGGGCTTAAATTTCGTTGGAGGTAAAACACGCAAGTATTTTTTTTTGTAGTAGCGGCACCGCTTTCCGAGGGTTTTCCAAATAGCTCGATAATAGTGCGACATCTAGCGACGCCTACTACCAAAGTTAAATCCTATCTTGGTTAAATATCGCCGCATTAAATGTCCTGGAAAACTTGCCATATACATAAAGCTGCAGACATTGGTGCTTTATCGGTAACCGTATCGGTAACCTTATAACACCTGATTCGACCAATCTTATGGAATTAATGCAATCAATTATTGGTGCCGCTAAGGTCGTAACCGTATCGTAGCCAACCAATTGGTTTTTGGTTTACCGTCGTAACGATAAACAGCTGATTACGTTAGGGATACGGATACAGCGATACGACATACGGCACCAATGACTCCCGCTTAACGCCCAATTCGTTAACATATTTTCACTTACCCGTAGATAAAGTATATTGGCATCGTTTACTGTTGCTTTAACCTAAAAAATGTAATAACTTCTTAAGATAGAAAATGCAAAAATAACAAAACGAAAATACAATCCCAAAATGTGAATAAAGTCGCCAACGCAAAAATTTATAGATTATGGATATGGCGGAAAACGAAAAACTAATTTATTGGCTATGGTATCGTTATGACTAAGGCGTTATTCAATGGCTTCAATAACCGATTAGGTTGACTTCAGCCGTGTTTTTTTTAGACGTATATACGTCTACGTTTGCGCGTAAAAAAAGCTTAGCCTCACTTAGATAATGCTTGGGAGACCCATCTAGCGGAAACTAGCTACAGGACATGTTGTACCGAAAAGCGGAGACACAAACCTCTCTTGTATGGCTGTGTATAGCCTGCATCTGAATCGGTTGCGGTGAACAGTGGACACAAACCATGTGTAGAGGTAATACATAGAAATAGTAATATAGATATGATTTAGGAGTACTAAATTTATCCGCAGCAATTTCAGAAGAGTAGATAAAGTTTAAGGCTTAGACGTCCATAAAATTTAAGCGTAAACATATACAGATGTAAAAAGAACAAAGATTTCCATAGAATTCGTTGCAACAGCTGTTTTACATGGAGTTTGCCAGCGCCTTAAAGGAATTAATTCGCAACTTTTTTTATCTCATAATCTATTCATACACGAGGGAAGTTTAAGGTTGTGACCAGAATGCCTCCTGCTCTAGAATCTCCAAAACAGACATTTCCTCCACCACATCCAGCACAAATTATTGTTTTTGCTAAATATAACGAGCCTCGCATATGCAGTCTTACATTCTCGCGTGTCTACTATATCCAAAAACGTAGCTTGGAGACAATAAGAATGAACCATACTAGTTTGAGTTTTCATACCTCATCCACTAACTTTCAACGTCGTGCCCGGTACTAATTGATAACCGCAAAGTAATATTGATTTTACTGCATTATTCTCTTCAAAGGATCAATCCACTTGAACCAAAGCTATATCCATAAATCGTGTTTGTGGATTATAATCACAATCATTATGTATACGCTGCACTCTGCGACGCTGCCCTCTTCCTCTGTTTATATGACGTACATCGGTAACACCAGCTACAACGACGAGTTTATCCCGTTCTGCCGTTACTACGCAATGCGACACTGTAACCACAGAGTTCATATTGACTAAGGAACCAACGCAAATATAGTATGTATGGAATATAGTAATATAGGATTAAAAATGGAATTGATTTAGCCATGCTCGCCCATCCGTCCGTCCGTCTGTCGGTGCACACGATAACTTCAGTAAATATTGAGAATAAAATATTGCAAATTTGGTATATGGGTTCCTTGACGATTATCTCCCATCGCTATTAAAATGGGGGAAATTGGATGGTAACCACGCCCACTTTTTGCATATATAACATATAAATCCTAATTATTTGTAAATAATTCATCTAGAATGTTGAATATTTATGTGTGGATTGATATTAAGACTTTTGATAAAATTTATTATTTTTTTAAAATGGGCTTGGCACTGCCCACTTGCGATAAGATCAATTTTACAAATATTATTAATCATAAATCAAAACCATTAAACCTATCATAACACAAATAAAGAATGCTTCAAAAAAAAATTTACGAAATCGGTGAATTCGTAAAGTAATTATTCTGAAATGAACTTTACAATTCATTCACACTCACGCTGAGTAAATAATGTTCGTTTACACCCCAAACTTATACACCCTTACTTGTTTTCTGTTTATTTTAATTAGATGAAAAAACAAATTTTGCTCCATCAAAATACAAATTAAAACCTATTGTTTGATATTCTAGTGAAATGAAGTCAACACCGCTTTGCCAAAACATTTTGCTATACTCTTTCAGTAGAAAATTCCTGCAATTGTCTTTTTGTATGCGAATCCCAAATAATGTCCATTACGAACCGAAAATCAAAAGTGGTCAGACTTTATTTCTATCACTGGCGATTAAAGGTTAAATATGTATGTATGTGTATAATGTGGAAAATCAAATAGATAATTCTTTCCCCTCAAGCTTTCAGATGTTTTATTAGGACTGTTTACTAAAATTTTTCCGGAAAGTTCGGGTAACACTTTTTAAAGGAGTCTAACATTTGTCAAATCCATTACCTCTCTTCCATTAGTTGATCCATATATTGGCGTATAACTTTATTTCTGTTTAGACAACGAACATAACTTAAATTTCCGAAAGAGGGTATTTTGCGCTTTCAGCAGTGTATAAAACTGTTAATTGATGCTTGGAGACAGTCCGTAATGTCGCGTCCGTAACCGGACTTAAGCTTATATCCAACGTTTTAAAAACATATTTAAGATTACGAAAATCCACGGGCAGTGGGTATTATTTCACCTTCTGGTTCTCATTTGAGGCATTTAAAATGTCTCCTTATCTTCGTTAGGTTTGCATACTTTCACAAGCATTAAAAGTTACATCTATTCTTGTCGGGTTCGCATCGCATTATATATGGTCATATAAAATAAAATAAAATAAATGTAAGGCGCGATAACCTCCGAAGAGATCTAAGGCCGAGCGTCTCTTCCAATTTGCGTCGTGCTCCTCTTGATTTTCCCTACAAATTGGCCGGACGGGACCTACATGTTTTATGCCGACTCCGAATGGCATCTGCAAGGCAGATGAGTTTTCACTGAGAGCTTTTCATGGCAGAAATACAGCCGGAGCGCTTACCAAACACTGTCGAGGGCCGGCCGCACCCATCATATGGTCATACATATATAGATATGCACTTCCATTTTTGAGGTACCTGGCCACAATTTTTGCTTCAAGTATTGTAAAATCCGCTCAGTTCTCATTTATGCAGGTTGAAAATCGTAAGAATGCCGTGTCCGTAACCCAGGACTTGCCCATATGTATTTCCGAAGTTGAATACTGTTATTAAGTTGACATGTGTACAATGAATGATATTTAATGAAAAGTACACGTAATTAGTTTTATCTGTTTTCAAGCTCCATCGTACACTGCGACAAAACCAGAGTTTATTTGTTTTCTTTATTTTCTTATAAAAATTAATAATTAAATAAGAAAATAGATAATGATATAAAATGCTATTTTATGAGCAGTGGAAACGTCATTTCCTCCATTCCGCCCATTGTGAATTCATAAAAGTGAAAAATCTTTCTATTCCTCTATTACCATAACTACCTGTCAAATAACAGGTGATAGGTAGAATGGCTGTCGCGAATGACTAGAGATTGAAGAACGGTTTGTTTTTGCTCACCGTTATTAAATTGAAGTGCTATGAATCGCACATTTGTATTTCAAGTCAGCTTTTCTTTTAATTGCGTATAGATAAAATCGAACTACATATTGATTTTAATTTCTAAAATCTAGTTATTAAATAAAATACGGGCAGCCAGTTAAACAACATTTTAAAATATGTAAATAATGCAATATACTGGTCGTTTACAAAAATGTTTGAAAAACACTATGGCAAATGATTAAGTAATCGAACAGCGGTTGAACAGGTGATCGAGGATATTTTTAAAATACTTGTAGGGCGCATTATAATAAAAAGGTACAATTTATATGATAAACATGAATAAAGTATTCAAGAATACAACTTGTTTAAGTGAGTTGTGCTCACTTAAATAGCAAATGATATTCCTGTCCTTAATTGAACTTTTGTCACCTAACCCCACCTGTGACTTGCGATCACTTCTCCAAGTGACTTGCGTTCACTTCACTAGTTATGACTTGCGTTTATACAACCCTGGCGGTAGAGTAGACTGGAGTTGCCATCCAGTGCTTCCAGTCAACAGTGTTGGAATTGCTTTCCATCACTAATCTATGCTATAAATACAAGTGCAATGCATTAACTCGCTCTCTTGTTTCGTGGAACACCGAACATCTACCAGCAACCAACATCATCTACCTTTTGAGAAAATTTGCATCGGATCATCAACTCCGGAGCGAGTACAAACATCATCACCTACGCCACATCGAACTCCAGGAGAAAAGCAAAGGAAGTATTATCCCAAAATCGTAAGTTATATCTTTCAATATAAAAGCAACCGAAGTAGCACTTGCGCTGCGGTACTCCCCTAACTTAATCTAACCCTTGCGCGGTCATCACCACCCTGCGTGAGATTGGTTCTCGAACCCCACCTAGCCCTTGCGCGGCCGCAAGACGGATCCAAATCCCGAATTATATCCTTCAAATTCACTATTCAAATTCATTCCATAAAATTTTTCGTTCCATTGTGGAATTATTTATCTTTAAATTATCATATTTGCTATTTGAAATATCAACCTTGAAATTCCAATTGTTAGCTTTAAGAGTTTAAATTCAATAAATGAATTAATATAGAAATACGCATTTGCGTCAATGCGTTAAACATTTGGTCCTTGCGAGCCAAATTTGAATCAGTGGCAACGCAAAAAGTACAACACCACATATATCGCTATCGCCCCATCGCTAACTGTTATTGACTCGAAAATCTCCATGCGCGTGTGCTACTTACGAACAAAAAGTTTCAATTAAAGTAATTTAAAGCAATTCAAAGTAATAAGTCAATTTTTAAAAGAAGTTTCACCTTATCTCAAGTGTTGTCAACGTTTGTAACAAACTGTGCAAATTCCCGAAGAAAGGCGCACACACACCCAACATCCGCCACCGGCGGCGCCCACCGCAACCACCGAGCACCTCTACCGCACACCGCCACCGCACCCGCACCGCCCAACCACCCGCACCCCCCGCAATATCCCGCCACCGCCGCCCACCGCACCAAATATCGAACCGCCACCCAATCCCGCACCCCGCCGCCCCCCCACGCAACCGCACCGCACGCACCGCACCGCCGCACCATCGCACACATATCGCACCGCACCCCATCACAATTCACCTCAAACGCACCGCACACACACAGAAGAAAGAAAGAAAAGAAAAGAAAAGAAAAAAAGAAAGAAAGGCGCCCCGCCACATACAGCACAGGAAGAGAAGGAAAGGCGCCGCACCGCCACCGCACACATATACGCAACCCACGCCACCGCACCGCCCCCGCCAACATATAAGTAAGGACTCGCCCACGCAACACATACCGCACCAATGCACCCACCGCCGCCCGCCACCCAATATCGGCACCGCCAACCGCAACGCCACATGCGAACGCACGCCACATTCGCACATTATTAAAGACTAGCCAAAAAGAAGAGAAAGAAAGAGAAGAACGAGAAAGAAAGAAAGGGAAAAGAAGAAAAGAAAGAACGCTTCTTACAGTTGAAA
>JARSSU010037126.1:0-24628 GCA_029619165.1 Eurosta solidaginis | reverse complement strand
GGCGAGGCCGTCTCTCGAAACCAAACATAGCTAACCCAAGCGCTAAATCGCGCTGCTGCGACGCAGATGAGAAGAGATGTTTTTGCAGTACAGTCAGTGCTGGTATTGTTTTTGTTTCAGTTAACCAGTCAAAAAAAATAAAATTTAAAATAATAAAATGAAAGAAACAAGAAATAATTCAGATTGAAAAGGTTTAATGTATGTATATACATACGTATTACTTAATATGTATACATTATTTTTGACATATCTTTCATGTAGAATGAAGCAATTAAGTTCCACTGCCAAATTTTATGAGTTTGGTAAGTTAAACTCGACAATGCTTGAATTCTTGAGTTGAGGTTGATATTGAAAAAAAACAATAAATAGATTGCCTATTAATTATTCACAATTTACACGGGGTATGCTTGCAGTTAGAAGATGGCAGTAAGCAATAAAATTGCTATGTACTTAATTAAATCACTAAATTTAACAGTTTACTGGATAAAGATTATAGAAATAGTATATATTTTTTGTGATAATGTAATTAATTTGAATTACTTGTTAATTGCATTCCCTTAATATAATTTAATGCGTTTTAATGATATGTAATTGAACTTGAATTACCAATAAAATTTATTCCTTACAGAAACATATCAATAACTTTGCTCATTCAAAAACATATCCTGCACAATTGTATTAATTTAGTTAGAAATTTTACTGTCGCAAAGCAACTTTGATACGAAACTTTTTTTGTTTCACGGGCAGTACAAATTGCCTACCTAGACCATTAAGATTGTTGTTTTTTTTTTTTTTTTTTTATGCTTCTAAGTTAATTAAACCTCCTTACTTCACTACGTTACGTCTACTTTTTTTTTCAGTGTATAAAAGTTAACTTTACTAAAAGTGGATGCTGGCTTGCTAAAGAAAAAAGGTTGAGGTACACTTACTTATATTTAGTTCAGTATTTGAACGAACTCACCGCTTTACCGCTGATATTCGTTTTCGCATTGTCCTGGCGCAGGCCTATTTTCGGCAATGTGGTTGTCATTGTAGCTGGTATATTGTAGCCCGTATGGTCGTAGCTGATAAGATGCGGCTGATTGTTGTAGCCGTTTGGTCGTAGCTGATAGGGTTGCGCTAGTATTGTTATAGCGGTATGGACGTAGATGATAAAGATGCGTGTTTGTGTGGGTGGGGTGTGTGTGGGCTAGTATTGTTGTCGGGGTACCGCCTTGTTGTAGTGTTAACATTAGTGGCCGCAGGGCTATGTTCGCGGCTCCCGTCTGTTGTGCGTTTGCAGTGGTGGTGCGGAGTTGTGGTTGTTGCGCTCGTGGTTGGCGCTAATGGAAAGGGTTGGGGGAGTTACTACTGGTGGTGATGACCGTGATAATAGTAGGCGCCGTGGTGGTGTGGTGGGCGCTTTGGGTCGAGGTAGCCGAGTTGGGGTGGGTGTTGGTGTCGAGCCGGATGACTTGGCTCTTTGACGTGATTGTATTCGGCGGCAGCGTTACTGCTGGCCCTGGAGGCGGAGGTGGTGTCGGCTCTTTTTTCGTAAACGTAGGGAAGGGTTTATCTAAATAAGTGTGACTGCAACGCCGACCTTACTTCAACGGGCCTTGTGTCCACCAATACACGGTGCGAGTTTATTACCACCAAAATAGACGCGTAGAAACGAGATTTGTCGGAAAGAACGTTTTCGGTGCTTTGCGCTATCGACTTTTTCCTATTTCTTGACAATTACTGAGTATGTGCACAGGCCGGCGAGGGATGTTTGTGATCACCAAATTTTCACTTCCATTTTTTATCTTGCCGGAAATCATGGCTTTCGTAGTGATCGGCAGTCTGTCTTTTCTTGTTTTTCGATACTTTTATCGGAACTTTGGCCACATCACTAGGTGTGTTCGCGCGGAAAACGCTCCAATGTGGTCGTAGCCGTAGACCGTAGCAGCAGACCGTAACAAATTTTCTCAGAAATCTTCCAAACATCAGCGAAGTCATCCATTTACAAGTATATCTTAGTTAAGACGTTTAGATTTCATTTTTCACTAATCTTGGAATTTTTTAATTTTGTATAACAATAAATAAAAATTTGTTTCGCCAATAATACAGCTGCTAAACAATTAAGTTTATCAAGAATATTAATAGGTGCGCATAGAACCAGCGTGTGTAAATGGATTAATTTTACACAGTAAAGTTTATATGCTTCTGAGTCCCCCATTAGTTTCTTTATCACGCAAAATGCTAAAGAACAAAGAATATTCGTAGTACAAAATATAAAAAAGTTGTACTGCCCCTCTTCATTACTTTTATTTAAATTAAATTAACTCCATAATTCTTCCGACACAATCTTCTTTAGTACTTTGGCATATGGTCCTCGATGGGTTGCTCATAGGTACTTTGGAAGTACTCTCACGTATACTCTATGGAATACTCAGAAACAAAGCGAGAGTGGGATTACCTACTCCTCTCCCAGGACACCGCAATGTTAGTTTGGAGCACATTTTTGATGAATACATATAGTTTTTGAGCACTCCTATAATCTAAAGGAGTATCCTTACAAATTTATGGAGTACTCGCGTTTTTTGAAGGGTACATGTTGAAAAATTATCGAGAGGGTATCAGAAAAAACGTTTTGGATCCAGCAACGAGAATCCAGGAAGGGAGGATACAAATTTTAAGTATCAAAAGATTTTATTTTTTATTAATTATTTATTTATCAGTCTAACAAATAACCCAATCATACCAGACCAAAATATTCAGACACTTAATTTAAAGATATAGGCGCATTAAATCACAGTCAAAATAAAATAGATTTTAATTTAGTTACAAGCTTTTTGGAAATAATTTTTATGAGCTATCTGTCAAAAAAGCTGAAACTAAATTCTAAAACCTATTTTATTTGGACTATGATTATGCGCATAATGTACGATATAAAGAACTATTGCTGACGAATATGAGGTGACACCAGGGTGATAATCACATCCTAGTCTGATGCTAAGTAAATGAAGTCACAACCACAATAAGCAGACAGTCACGTTATTCATAACGAATAAAACTTGATGTCTACACATATGTACGACATGCAGCAGAGAAGAGATGTTCCAAAAGGATGCAATTGTAATTGTTGATAGTGTGGTCACAATACACGCATATGAGAAAGCTGCATCTGTAGTTACAAATTATATGGCGGCAACTAAGGAAAATTCGGAAGCGCCTAGAAGATGCAAGAAGGAATCAAAGAGTTAAAAGCACCAGCGGTAGAGGTGCTATAATCAGTTTCGATTACGACGATATATAGCGAGCAATAGTCAGGTATTATTTTGAAAGTCAGTTTCATGTTAGCTACAGGTCGTGATTAAGCAGGCTAATAACTAAAGTATAAGTGTTATTGTGAATACTTTAATAAAGGCCATTTTTCCATTATTCAATATTGGAGTTATTTATTCAAACAATTTTAGAGTACGAACTTAGCAAAAGGGCAAATAAGAGGGCTTTGCAAGTGTAAATTCGTTACAATTAGTTCAGAAGAGGAATTGTTGAATAAATTCCAGAGGACAACAAGGATATGGCCAAAGTTAAGTGAATTGAAGATCCAGCAACTAAAGGAGTGGAGAGCCGTGGAGTAATACAAGCGGCGTTAAACTGAACTTCAGGACGGCTACTACGAGACGTAATGGAAGCAGAAGGAACTGATGGTGGACGAGTATGCCTTATCCAGATGGGGACGAGACAACAACAAAAAATTTAAGAGGAAAAATGAAAACACCGCAGACAATGGCGAACACAGACCTGAAATGATATTGGCGCAAATCGGCACAAATCCGAAATGTCATCACAATAGTCACCAATATGTCACACAAATGGGAAGCACAGGAGACACGTCTTATGTCGAATGTCATCACAAATATCTACCATATGTCATACAATTGGAAGCACAGGAGAACGATATCCGAAATGTCGTCGCAAATATTCATCCAGCTGGAATCGCAGGAGAACCGTATAACAGCGAAGATTGAAGCACATTGGATGAACAGAAAACACACATGGCGTCACAAATGCAGAACAATAAAAGGGCAAGGAGGCACCGCATAACAGTACAACTCGAACCCAGGAAGAGAGTATCTCTAACGAAGCTGGAAGGCACAGGAACAAAAGTATCATCGCAGCGGGAGGCTTTAGAACGGACAAGATCAAATAGAGACCGAAACGGATGCTTGAAAGATCGTATTACCAGGAGTTGCAACTAAAAATGCACAGCAGTTTCAGCGAGTAAGACAAAGGTAAAAACACCATACTTTGATGGTTTCTGTTCCTCTCCCAGGTCTAAAGCTACAGTTTGAGAAAAACCGCGAGAGTGAACAACTGGAAATGCGGAAGATAAAAGTTGCGCCACTGTCGTGGACATTGAAAGGGACTGCAGACGGAAATCTACAGACGATTCAGGTACAACGGAACAGTTTGGAAGCATTGATGGCTGCTGTAGAACGACGTTATGGAAGCGAGCATAGAAAACAAGATATTCAAATTGAGTTGCATTAGGAAGCATTGAAGCGTACGCAGCAGAAGAATAATGATGCAGTCAAATGATTAAGTGTGGGAAGCCAGGGCCACATGCTGCGTAGGCAACACCAACCCAACAGTTCCAACAATGTGGGTGGTCGTAAACGCAGAAGCAGTAGGTGATGAGCAAATATCCAAAACAAATCAACGTTAACTAAATCGAGTCAGCCTGCAAGGTGGCGACAGGCTGACTCCGCCAATTGACAGCCCCATAATATCTATCTCGCAGATTGGAAGAAGATCGAGCAATCTTAGAGGACACCCAGGTAATCGCAGAAGTAGGAATGTGAAGTAGCAATTGGGCAAGTCACAGTATACACAATTTATGGTGGCAGATATTGTGATGACAAATCATAATTGGCAAGTGTGGACTGTCCGATTAATCAACACAGGCAGTCAAGATCGACATGCAAGCAAGAGCGATGCGATATAAGAACCAGGAGTGTGCCACTTATTTCGGCTACGAGAGAGGCTACTAGCAGTACGAGTGCTGTGGAAGATCGAGTGCAGCATACCACCAAATCCGAGTAGCAGTGCCTCTGGGCAAATGCGTAGATGGATGTTATGTGGCGACAAACAATGCTGTGGTTGTCGAAGCACAGCAAACTAACACTCAGACACTCGACATACTGTAGGACGAACACCTCGGCTATGACAAAACATAGATGGACGTACTTCGCGGTACAGAGTACTCAATGAGTTCCTAAGTCGCCACACCATTCAAGCTGACAAAGGAAGCTATTTTGGGAAGATGCTGACAAGAGGCATGAAGTAAGTATTTAACGGTGAACAGCTCCAGGAACACGTTTCATCTAGTAACACTCTGATCTTCATAATGACATCACGGCCCGACGGAGGGCTAGAGGAGCCTATCAGAGTAAGGCAAAGCAACTGCTCCTAAAGACGCGAACATATTTGACAGGATGGTTCCAACCAGGCCGCACCAATGTTGTTAACATCAAATTGACACTGGAGACGCGATGCCGATACGTCAAGCTCCACGTAGTGTTCCACTGGCGAAGCGGGAAGTGGTGAGTAAAATTATACAAGAATGAGCGGACAGCGGCGTCATCAAACCATCAGCTAGTCCCTGGAGCTCACCGGTAGTACTTGTAAGAAGAAGGATGGAAAAATGAGGTTTTGCGTGGACTACCGGAAGTTGAATGACGTTACGAAAAAGGATAGCTACACCTGCAAGAATTGATGACACTCTGGACTCGCTCTCTGGTACGAAATGGGTTTCCACACTGGACTTGAAAAGCGGCTACTGGCAAGTGGAGGTGAAGGAGGAAGACAAAGAGAAACAGCCTCCAGCGTCGGAGACAGTCTTTGCAATTTACAGTAATGCCCTTTGGACTATGTAATAGCACCAGCTACTTTTCGAGAGCTCATGGATCAGGTATTGAAAGGACTACATTGGAAGACATTGCTTGGTGTACCTGGACGACATCATCGTATTGGGCAAAGAACTTTGATGAACATCTAAAAAACTTAGATGAAGTTAGTCCCAAAAAGTGCGCTATTTAAAAAGGAAGTAAATATTTGGGTCAAGGTAACGACAGAAGGTATCGTACGCGAATGAAAAGATAGAGGCAGTAAAGGATTGGCCAAGACCACAGAATCTGACATGAATTGAGAAGGTTTCCTTGGGCGTGCAAATTACCGACCATTTGTACCAATTTTCCAGCGTAGCCCATATCCTCATTGAGCTTACAAGAAAAAACAAAGCTTTGAATGGATAAGGAGCAAGAAGTGGCTTTCCAAACATTGAAGGAGCGTTTGTGCACTGCCCAATGTAGCATATCCGATTCCAGGAGCACATTTATTCTAGATACAGATGCGAGTGGATATGCTATAGGAGGCGTTTTATCATAGCTAGTCGATGGACAGGAGATGGTAGTTGCATATTACAGCGTTCGATTGAAAACCAGAAAGGAACTACTGTGTTACGCGGAGAGAGCTGTTGGCATTGGTAGAGTGCATAAACATTTTCACAAATACCTCTACGGCCAGCGATTCCGTGTCAGGACAGATCACGCAGCTTTAAAATGGCTTCTGCAGTTCGTAATCCGGAAGGACAATGGCACGGTGGATCGAGCGCTGCAAAGCTATGACTTTCCATTGAGCATCGAAAAGGTAGTACCATGGAAATGCCGATGCAATGTCACGAGACCATGTAGTTTGGAATGCAAGCACCTGTCAAAAGCCGAGGCTAAAGAAGGACATTATAGATGTCCGGCTAATGACTATAACAGTGCAGATGAATGGGACAAGGAACAGCTAAGAAAGTGTCAGCTAGAAGATACAGATCTGTCACGTGTTATGCAAGGCTCGAACGAAACGAAAGACCAAACAGAGAAGAGATGTCAGCAGAGAGTCCCATTGCGAAGTCACATTGGCACAGTGGAACAGTTTAGAATTGATATCCGGTGCCTTCATCGAGTATGAGAGTGAGGATGGTAAATGCAAGAAGAACATGATAGTTGTTCCAGAAAGAGGATTCCTGACGTGCTCAGCGAGACTGCATATTGGTCCAAGCGGAGGTCATCTGGATCACGAAGACGCTCGAGAAGATTAACAGAGATTCTATTGGGTTGGTTGCCGTCAGTCGGTCACTGAGTGGATGCGAACTGCGAGGTTTGCAGCAGAGCAAAAGGGCCCAGAACCCGACGTCATGGCCAGAGAAGCAATATAACTCAGGTGCGCCATTTGAAAGGATCGCTATGATGTCGCCGGTCCATTGCCTACTAGCAACGGCGGAGACAATATGTACTGGTAGTTATGGATATTTCAGCAAATGCCCAGAGGTATACCCAATCCCAAATCAAGAAGCGGAAACGGTAGAAGAAGTGTTTATAACAATTGGGTTGCAAGGTATGGTGTACCATGTAATTACATTCGGATCAAGGCAGGAATTCGAATCAGCTGTATTCAGGAAATGTGTAAATCATGGGCATTCGAAAACACGGACAACTGCATTGCATCCTCAATCCTGATGGTATGGTAAAACGATCAATAGAACATTGGAGGAGCACATAAGGAAGAGTAGACAAGTACCATAAAGAGTGGGATACCGCATACCATTATTCTTGATGGCTTTACCGATCAGCTGTGCATGACACAACGGGCCAAACCCCTGCAAAAGTGAATTTTTGACAATGACCTTAGACTGCCAGCTGATTTGAAGTTTGGGATAGATGCCAATGCGGAGATAAATGTTAAGAAATCACT
Organism: Eurosta solidaginis; assembly: GCA_029619165.1. NCBI lineage: Eukaryota > Metazoa > Arthropoda > Insecta > Diptera > Tephritidae > Eurosta > Eurosta solidaginis. The sequence continues at coordinate 16,855 of JARSSU010037126.1, read as the reverse complement.
AGTGATTGAGAAGAGCTGAGAGAGATACACGATCTTGTAAGGCAACGATCATAAATTATGAGTGACAGATGAAAGCGAGGTACGATAAAGCAATAATTCGGAAGGGTTTCAGGAAGGAGATTTGGTGTGTTATACAACCCACAACGAAAAAAGGTTTGTCCCCGAATGCAGTGTAATTGGTTGTAAAACGGATCAACGATGTAGTGTACCGCATACAAAACCATTGGCAAACCACGAACCAAAATGAAAGTGGTTCATTTGGAAAGGCTGGCAGCGTTTAGATCGAGAGATTTGTCTGATCGGGACGATCAGACTTAGGTGGAGGGCAGTGTGACGAATATGAGTGACACCAGGTGATGCTCACATCCCTAGTCTTATGCTAAGTAAATGAAGTCACCACAACAATAAGAAGACAGTCACTTGTATCTACATAAACGAATAAAACATTATGTCTACACATATGTACGTACACGCAGCAGAGAAGAGATGCTCCCAAAAGTATGAAATTGTAATTGTTGAAGTGTCGCTCACAAATTCACGCATATGAGAAGCTATATACGTGCATCTGTAGTTATAATTATATGGCGGCAACTAAGTAAATTCTGGAAGCGCCTAGTAGATGCCACGAAGGAATCAAAGAGTATAAAAGCACCAGCGGTAGAGGCGCTATAATCAGTTTCGATTAAGACGATATCTAGCGAGCAATAGCATTATTATTTTGAAAGTCAGTTTCATTTAAGCTATCAGTTTGGTTATTAAGCCAGCTAATTGCAAAGTATAAGTGTTATTGTGAAGTACTTTAATAAAGGCCATTTTTCCATTATTCAATATTGGAGTTATTTATTCAACAGTTTAGTGATACGAACTTAGCAAAAAGGCAAATAAGAGGATTTGCAAGCAAACTCGTTACAATATATATATTTTTTTTGGTTAGGTTAAATGGCACGGCGTTAATCCATAAAGCCAGGTTAAGGGCGAATTAATGGTGACTTATAACCATAAAGCCATAACAGATAAATCAGCTGATCGAACCTACCTTATGGAAAGGAATGTAATCGATAATGGTGCCATACCATAACGCTAACGCCATAGCCAATCAATTGGTTTTTGGTTTCTCGCCATATCCATAACCTAAAAATATTTGAGTTGGTGAATTTAATAACTTTTTTAGATTTTTAGGTTAAGGCACCATTAATCGATCACATTGAGATGGTTATGGATATGGATATGGTTACGACTATGGCGTTAGGGTTAAGGAAGTTTAATTTGGCTTTTAGATCTCAGATGGTTATTTCTTTTGATTGTTGTAAAACGGTTTATGTGTAATGTTGGCTTCACTAATACACAATGGTAATACCATAGCGGCCAGAACATGTGTAGCAGCTTGCTGTTTGGTGTTCATTCTTGTAATTGTTCGTATATTCAAGTATTATTGGTTTTAATATGGCGCCACGCCAGGTTCTATTCAATTTGATTGGTTTTTGAATGGCACCACGCCAGGTTATATTATATTGCGTTGGTATTTTAGATGACACCACGCCAAGTTATATTCAGTTTGTTTGGTTTTTGAATGGCACCACGCCAGGGTATATTCGATTGTGTTGGTATTTTAGATGGCACCACGCCAGGTTATATTCAGTTTGGGTTGGTATATTAGATGGCACCGCGCCAGGTTATATTCAATTTCATTAGTTTTTTAACAGATTGTGATGATCTATATGATGACTATAGCAGGGCACTAACTGCCCCTTTAATTGTTCCGTTTGTCTTCTGTGGCATAATATATTATTGGTATTTCATATTTTTCAAGATTTATAGTCAAATTTGATACTATGTAACTTTTGGTTGTAACGCACATATGTATCCTCGCAACAAGTCCAAACTTTGGTAATTTCAATCTTCAGTTTTAAGTTGTTTTATTTATGTGGATTGATTATATGTACATGACTGTACATTTATGTTGTGTTTTTTCTATACAGTTATAGGTTCCGTTTGTCCTCGGTCACATTCTATATTTTCCAAATCGGTATGAATGTACATAAAAAGTTAGTTTTATGTATGTTTAAATTTACATTGTTTTAAAACACATTTTAACATTATAATAATGATTGAATTTACTACATCGGATATTTGCCCGATAGCAATTGTCCGTGTTTGCCACTGAAAAGCGTATATATACGTATACATATATATTTTCTTTTGAATTTTATTATTATTATTATTTATTTCAGGCCTTTGTAAAATATATTTTGCTTGTCCATTTCTGTTTTGAGAAGAGGTAATCTAAAATTATTATTTTCCCTGATTATGTAAGAATGGGTTTCATTCACATAAACAAGTTTTTCACTTAGGTAGGCTGGTAATTCACCATGCTTGATATAAAATACAAATTTCATATTATGGTAAAAAATCAACTGTTTCACGCTCATCCAGTTTAGTGCATCAAGCATACTCTTTATGGAAGTGTCGTACCTCACTTTCAATATAAATCTCATAGCTTTGTTTTGCATAATTTGTAACCTGTCTACTTGTGTTTCATTGGCAATAAAGAATATTGTAGGGCAATATAAGAAGTGCGGTTCTATGATGGATCTATAAACTTTCAACTTATATTTCTTACTAATAAGTTTACACGATCTCTTCCAAAATCCAATTTTTTGCCCATTTTGGCAACAATATAAGCAATATGATCTGTAAACCTCAGTTTATTGTCAACCAGGATCCCTAAGTACTTAAATATTTTGACATCCTCAATGCTCGTATTCATTATTTTTAGACCAAAATTAAGTGATTCTCTATTGGTCGTCCTAGATAAAACCATGAACTTAGTTTTGTTAACGTTAAGCTTGAGTTTATTAGTGCAAAGCCATCTATACAATGAGTCCAAATCTTCTTGCATTTTGCTCCTTGCTATTGAAATGTCCGTTTCATTTACTTCAAGTAGCCCATCATCTGCAAACAACCTGACTTTACTATATTTCAGTGCTGATGATATGTCGTTTATGTAAATGTTGAACAGGATTGGTGCTAATACCGACCCTTGTGGTAAACCTATGTCCACTTGTGCCTCGGATGAGACTACTGACTCGATGGTTGTTCTTTGTTTCCGGTCTGATAAGAAGCTTCTAAACCACTGCAATTCATTTTCCCTAATACCAATTTTTTGTAGTTTATCGAGCATTATATTCCTATCAATTGTTTCGAACGCTCTTTTCAGGTCAATGAAAACTGCTACTATATGTTTTTTTAGGCTCAGCTCTTCCTTCCAGCTAGATATGACGTAATTTAACGCCGTCTCGCAAGAGTGCCTTTCTCGGAAACCGGATTTTTCCTTTATAAGGATTTTATTATTTTCTAAGTAATTAAGCAGTTGATTTTTTATTACAATTTCCAGAATTTTTTCTATGTTCGGCAATGTATTTATCGGCAATGTATTTATCGGCCTTAGTTCTTCTGCCATTATTGAATCTTTTACTTTCTAATTGGTACTATTGTCGAAATTTTCCACATGTCTGGCACTATTCCAGTAGTCATGGATTTGTTTATAGCGGTTGCATAGAAGAAACCCATGTACGATACCGAATCTTTAATTACGCCTTCTGAAAGTAAATTTTTCCCCCCAGTTTTATTTTTGAACCTTTTTGCTATACGTATAACATCCTCAACCGTAATTTCTTCGAATTTTAAACATGACCTAGTTGTAAATTGGAAGTCGTTCTGACTCTGAACAACTTCAATTTCCCTGTTTATATCAACAATGCTATCTATAAAGAAAGAGTTCAATGCTTCAGCAATATCGCGGGGTGTATCATATGTCACACCTTTTACGATCACCGTCAAGATCTTTTCATTTAGCCCCGTTAAGTTTACAGCATGCTTAAGATACTTCCACATTAGCCTGCTATCTGAACAATTGATATAAATATTATTCTCCATGTATTTAATCTTTTTAAATTTGATTAGTTTTTTGTAGTACTTCGCGCCCATGTTATATTCGGTATAGTCACCCGTTGCTCTAGCTTGTGAGTGCACCGGTATTTTAGTTTATTCAATTCTGTCAATTCTTTGTCATACCATTTATTTCTTAACTTTACCGTACTGTTTTTTTCAAACGTTAGTACTCCCATACAATCTAGTAAACAAGTATTTATATAGTTGAACATGTCGTTGACATTCATGCTTCTTATTAAACTGAGATCGTAATTCCTCAGTAGAGTCGTCAAGTTATCGGCCGAATAATTCTCCCAGGATGTTGATGAAATTACTCTTCGTAACGGGTTTGAATTACTTCCTTTTATAGCAAATGAAATAGTTTCGTGATCGGATATTCTGTGGTCTTCAAGATTTACACAAGACAGTATATCAGCGTTTGCATATAATAAATCTATTTTTGTTTGAGAAGTTTCCGCGACTCTTGTATTGAAATTTATTTTTTGTTTCATTGCGCTACGTGCACAAATTTCAATCAGTTTGTAGCTACTCGAAGAGTTAATATTTAAGTTTATATTGAAATCTCCAACTAGAAGGGAATTCGTACCTGATTCTAATACTTCTGATAAAATACTCTCTACGTGATTTAAAAATTCACTGTCACTAGAACTTGGGGAATGGTACAACACACCTATAATGTCCACTTGCTTTAATTTTACAATAGCACACCATACATTTCTATCAATTGATCAATTAAACTTGACTTTGTACTTGATTTCCTTTTTCAGTAATAAAACGACCCCTCCCGTATGTCTACTATGAGAGTCGCAGCGAATTAATGTATACGGTGCAATATTAATTTCAGAATCAAGAATATCTGAAGTTATATGTGTTTCTGAGCATAAAACAATGTCCGGATCCAATTCTTCTATCATTTTTTCGAGCTCTGCTTTATTTGCTAACAAACTACAAATATTCAAGTAGACACATTTCAAATCAAAAACATTTATTACTGGGCCTGTACGTCTTGGTTGCTAAAAACCAACTCGTTGTTTTTCCAGTTTAAGCTTCCTTTGATGCCCGATAGCACTTGAATATTTTGCACAATTTGCATATTTTTCTTCGCGACGAAATAGTAACGTGAACTGATATTTAGATATATTCTGATTTAATGGTTTACTCCGATTCCGATAATTTTTAATTTAATTTTTGTTATTTCGATTCCCGCACTATCCTCCATTTTATTCTCAACCGCATGAATAGCGTCCTTTTTTTTGCACACGGTTCAGTTGTGGGGAAAAAATAACTTGACGCGACGACGTTACAAACCGAAGTGATGAAAATAACATATGCAATATTTTGAAATAATATTTAAATAGTATTTAATTAAACGCTCGACAATTTCAAAAGTTAGAAGTAAGCAGAAGAATTTTCGCGGTTTGGCGTTCTTTGCTTCATTTCAAATTACAAATTTAATGTGGTTAAAAGAAATTTTTGTAATACTAAAAAACGAGACACAGGCGTCAAAATTTTTACAGTGTTTATTAAAATCGTGGCATAAACAGCGAAGTGGTTCGTGCATTTCATAATTCGATCTGTATGTAGCTACAAAAATTGAAATAAAATATCTAGATGGCCTAATTGGAACATTAAACTTGATTTCACCAAGCAAAAATGGACTATTTATTGACCCTCTTATTAGTTTTACAATAAATAAGATGCCAACATCTCCCTGCGGCTCTGTAAGGTGGGTAAAGCCGGAGTCATTGGTGCCGTATGTCGTATCGCTGTATCCGTATCCCTAACGTAATCAGCTGTTTATCGTTACGACGGTAAACCAAAACCCAATTGGTTGGCTACGATACGGTTACGACCTTAGCGGCACCAATAATCGATTGCATTGATTCTCATAAGGTTGGTCGAATCAGCTGTTAAAAGTTACCGATACGGTTACCGATAAAGCACCAATGTCTCCAGCTTAACTGTAATAGTTTTAACCAGTTGCAGTAGGAGGGAAGATGTTTTGAGGGATCCCATGGTAAGTGTTTTAAAGCAAAAAGCAAAAATTGTTTCTGGACCGATTCCAGCTAGTCAGAATGAACCTGATAACGCAGATTCCAAATTATTGAAGGGTATTCCAAAATAGGCCTGCCCAAAGATATAAAGAGAGTTTTTGTAACGTATGGGTAATTGAATTCTTTAGACCAACGTTCAACGAAAGCCAGTACCTTTAGCCCTATTCACACAAGATTCATATTAAAGAAAAACCGAAAAATGACCCAGCAGTGCTCCGAAACCGGTGGTGGAATCAAAGAGGAAAGGTATACAAGAGGGCCCACTGCAGAGAACAGATAACAATAAAGAACCGCCAACAGAACGGATAGTGGGAAATTCGCGATTTGAAAAATGTGGCATGAAATTCGTCAATTTCGACGCTAGAAAAATATTATTTTTATTTAATAACCACAATTTAACTATTTTTTAACGTTTTCAATTACTTTTTCTTGCTAAATTGCAACGAAAACACCCGCGTTTTTGGCTAATCTCAAAGAGAATAGGTACATATCTATTCTCTTTGGTTTAGAATTGGCCTGATTATGTTCTCTGGTGATGTGTGGTACTTGCTAACATTCGTTACGTTATCGAAGTTGATTACCAATATCAATACAAAAATTACACCACCAGCAAATATAAGGCGCGAAATCTCATTCCATCCCATTTGAAGTTTGTTGTCAGTTTTACATTATCGCCTTCGTTTTGTCAGTAATTGGTATAACAAAGTAAAAATGAGTGGATTTTCAGTAAAAAGAAAATTTCCGGAAAATGGCAATGCTTCTAAAAATGGGCCAGCACCTGGAGGAAAGCAGAGAAAACAATGGTGAGCAATATTTTGTGCAGTCTTTTTTAATAAAATATGTTTTTCTTGGCAGGAATGAAGATGAGGATGATGACTTCGATGTTATGGACGAAATGGCAGGCGATGGATTCGGTGATGACATAGATCCAAGCAGCTTAGTTGGTGAAGGACCAGAAAATCAGCAAACATCAGTAAAATGGTCGCGAGTTGATCCGCCAGTGCTAGATCCATCAGACGATGAATTGTTATTTCAACAAATTGACATAGAAAATTACTTGGGCGAACCATTACCAGGAATGCCAGGGCCACAGATTGGACCAGTACCATTAATACGAATGTTCGGTATAACTATGGAAGGTAACTCTGTATGTTGTCATGTGCATGGTTTTTGTCCATACTTCTACGTAGCAGCACCACGCAGCTTCGAACGCAATAATTGTAATTCTTTACGTGAAGCCTTAGACAAAAAAGTATTAGCAGATATGAGGAGCAACAAGAGTAACGTACAAGAAGCGGTACTAGAAGTGCAACTGGTTGAACGTCTAAATATTTATGGTTATCAGGGTGATACAAAACAACGTTATATTAAAATAACAGTAGCAATGCCTAGATTAGTAGCTGCAGCGGTTCGTTTGCTTACACATCAAGTGATTATGGAAGATTTCGATTTCCAAGATTGTCGGGCATTCGAAAGCAATATTGATTTCGATATTCGTTTTATGGTGGACACACATGTAGTGGGATGTAATTGGATTGAATTGCCTGCTGGCACATGGCGTATACGCAACAAAAATACCAAGCCACTACCAGAGTCACGATGCCAAATTGAAGTTGATGTGGCATATGATAAATTTATTTCGCACGAACCAGAGGGTGAGTGGGCGAAAGTAGCACCGTTCCGCATACTTTCTTTTGATATAGAATGCGCAGGGCGTAGAGGTATTTTCCCAGAGGCAAAGATGGATCCCGTCATTCAAATAGCCAATATGGTAATACGTCAAGGTGATCCTGAACCGTTCATAAGAAACGTATTCACCTTGAATACCTGTGCATCTATTGTCGGCTCCCAAGTACGTTGTTTTCCAAAAGAGACTGATTTACTAGATGCATGGTCAAGTTTTGTACGTGAGGTTGATCCCGATATTTTAACAGGCTACAATATAAACAATTTTGATATACCGTACCTATTAAATCGTGCTGCGCATTTGAAAGTAAAAAATTTTGAATATTTGGGACGTATACGGAATATACGTTCAGTAATCAAAGAACAAGTACTGCAGTCTAAGCAAATGGGAAGGCGTGAGAATAAGTATGTTAATTTTGAAGGACGTGTACCATTCGATTTGCTGTTTGTATTATTGCGTGATTACAAGCTACGTTCGTATACGTTGAATGCTGTGAGTTATCACTTCCTACAAGAACAAAAGGAGGATGTACATCATAGCATAATTACAGATCTACAAAATGGAGATGAGCAAACACGTCGCAGGCTGGCTATGTATTGTCTTAAGGATGCCTATTTACCATTACGATTGCTCGATAAATTAATGTCTATTGTGAATTATATGGAAATGGCTAGGGTAACAGGTGTATCGTTAGAATCACTACTAACGCGTGGTCAACAAATTAAGGTTTTAAGCCAATTGTTGCGATCTGCACGCACCAAAGGTTTTATAATGCCAGCGTATCAATCGAAAGCGTCCGAAGATCAGTACGAAGGCGCCACTGTTATCGAACCCAAACGCGGCTACTACGCTGACCCTATAGCAACACTAGATTTTGCTTCGCTATATCCCAGTATTATGATAGCCCATAATCTTTGTTATACAACTTTGGTGCAACCAGGTATGAAAGAGCGTTTGGGTCTCACGGATGCACAAGTCGAACGTACACCAGCTAATAATACTTTTTTAAGTGCCGATGTGCGGCGTGGACTACTGCCGGAAATTTTGGAATCCTTATTGGCGGCGCGTAAGCGTGCCAAAAACGATTTGAAGGTAATAATATGATTTGTTTCACTTTCACTACACATCCCCTTGAATCCCATTTATATCGGCTCCAAACGGTCTATACAAGACGTGTGAATTTTCGCCTGATAGACTTTTCATGGCTGAAATATCGATTCGCGTCTTGAACCCAGGCCGCTCGGTGCGGTAGGCGAGCATTCCACCGAGATGGCTTAACGGTTGTCCATATCTAAACGAATATTTTTCACAGTAGTAAAATCTGTTTACATTCATTCCTTTGAAGTCACTGACGGCTAAAAAATTTTTCAGATAGTTTTTTTAAAATGGGGCTGTCTCTTGCCAGTTGTTGGTCAACCATTCGAGTGTACTTCTGCCATGAGGAGTTTCGCAGCAATATTGCATTTATCGTAGTAAAGCTAAAGTAGCACTCCACAAATCGGAGAAGTGCGGCTTTCGTATAGAGAATAGGGAATTTTTTTAAACTCTTTTTACTACCTTTATATTAAGTCCCTTTCATGTTTGTCCCCTCATTTCCATACGAATTTTTGACCAACGGAAAAGTCTTTTTCGGTAACTTTCCGTTGAGCTAGACACTTGATACTTAGAACATAGTTCAGATCTGGGAGACATTACAACGCAAGTGAAAAAAAAATCCGCTAGGCGGCGCACAGATCGAGATATACAGAAAATTAATTTTAAAATGGAAATTTGGCGATCGAATTTTAACTAACTTCTCGGTGATCCAGAGACTTGAAACTTAGCACAAAGTTTGCGAGTCGATGGCACTACAATTCGTGGAACACAAAATGCCGCCAGGTGGCAGACGAATCGAGATAAACGAAAATCCCTGAAAAAACGCAGGGAATCTTGCGATCGATTTTTGAGTAACTTCCCGGTGAGCTAGAGACTTGAAACTTCAGCCGTAAGAACCCGGTTACAATGCAATATTTGATAAAAAAAATTTCGCTAGGTGGCGTAGGGATCGAGATATTAAGAAAATTAATTTTGATTTGGGAATCTTTCAACTCATTTTTAACTACACGGTTTAATGCTTGGGGACAATACAATTTACAAAAAAACAAAATTTCGCTAGGTGGTGCGCTAAGTGAGATAACTACAAATCCTTGAAAAACAAGGGTAATCTTGCAATCGATTTTTGACTAACTTCCCGGTGAGCTGGAGATATGAAACACGAGCCGTAAGTCAGAACCCGGTGACAATGCAATATTTTATCAAAAAAATTCTGCTAGGTGGCGCATGGATTGAGATATTAGGAAAATAAATTTTAATTTGGGAATCTTTCAAACCATTTTTAACTAACTTTCCGGTTACCCAGAGACTTGTAACTTAGCACATAGTGCGAAACCTGGTGACAATACAATTTATAGAAAACAAAGTTCCGCTAGGTGGCGTGCTAATTGAGATAACTACAAATCCCTGAAAAACGAGGGGAATCCTGCGATCGATTTTTGACCACATTTATAATTTTAAATCCCAAAATTCTTCTACAAGAGCTATTGTTAAAGTTTTTTAGTCAAAATTCAACAAGACTATGTCTCTATTAAAGGAAAAATTGCCTTCTATTTTTTGGTCCGTTTATATAAAGGTAGTCCTTAAAATTTTTTGTCATCTTTTTTTTATTTTCGATAATTTAAGAAAAAACTAGAATTTTGTACATAAAGGAAACATCGTTTTAACATGTTCAGAGAAAAGGGATTAGGGTGCTAATTTGTAAAAAGAACAGGACCTTTCGGGATATGTAAAGTTTAAGATTGCTAGGCTCAGTTAAAGATGCACGTTCTGTCATAGGTTTCTTACCCCATATCCACTAAGAGTTTCGTAGCTTGCAGATAAATATCGAACCCACCTAACGTAATTTTGGGTTTAATCTAAGACTTAACAATTTTCTAGGTTGAAAAAGATCCTTTCCGCCGTAAGGTGCTGGACGGTCGTCAGTTGGCGTTGAAAATATCAGCCAATTCTGTTTATGGTTTCACTGGCGCACAAGTGGGAAAGTTACCTTGTCTTGAAATATCGGGTAGCGTTACTGCATATGGACGTACGATGATTGAATTGACTAAAAATGAAGTGGAAAAACATTACAAAATTGCCAACGGTTATGAAAATGATGCTGTAGTTATATATGGTGATACAGATTCAGTTATGGTAAATTTTGGTGTGAAGGCAATAGAACGCGCTATGGAGCTGGGACGTGAAGCGGCAGACATTGTGAGTGCAAAATTTGTTCGCCCCATAAAATTGGAATTCGAAAAAGTTTATTATCCTTATTTGTTGATAAATAAGAAACGTTATGCAGGCTTATTCTTTACGCGACCGGAAGCTTACGACAAAATGGATTGCAAGGGTGAGTTTGAGACAACAATAATGCTAATGATGTGAAATTTCGTTCAAGGGTTTCTACGTGTTTGAAAACCAATTTCACACAGCTGGAAGGCCTGCCTACTCAATGTGGTATAAATGGTTGATTTAGTAACTAGTTAGGCATGTTGTTTTTTTGGCCAAAAAGAGGCACTCCTCCAAGGTTTTGGATGATCTAGAAGGCTCAATGTGGCCATATTAAATCTCTCCCGAGATGGTCTGTCTGGTACCTTAATATTGCTTGCTACCGGAACGTACGGGAACTGTATTCGACAAAGACCATGCATCGAATTCGATGCTGTAACGGTACTTTCTAAAACAACACAAAAGAAAGCCATTCCAACAAGAAAGTGACGGCATTTCTATTACCAGAAACCATTGAAAGCAATAACTTTAGGTTTTTTGACCGAAGTTAAGTTCTTCGGAGTCTCCTTTGACAGCTAGGGACGCGAAGCGGGCTAATATGTCGTCAAATTCTATAAATGGTATGCTGGCGTTCAAAGGTCTTACAGGAAAATGTTGTGACAAGTTTCTAATAGATTTTTTTGTACATATAAACTCAATTAATAGGCTTCACTCAAATCGGCTTAGGTAAATTCAATATTAATGGAACCTGCTTTAAGGGTTTGCCAGTGATGAATCTTTGGATGTATTCTTCATGTAGGAACCGCCCACCGATTATTATTTACAAGGTTATATAGGTAATTGGACATACGATCCACTTGGATTCGTTCTTCAATTAGATGTCTGTTGGGATGTCCAGGTTTCTGGGTATTCAGCAGGAACTGTTTGCTCAGCTGAAACTTCTCTAAATATAACCTGGAGTTACCTTTGGACCCTTAGTTCGATTCATGCAGTACCCGAAACCGTACGTACGATTGATTAGAACTAGTTCGAGACTATTATTGGAATACTAGTGAGAGATTGATTAGGGAATAAAGTATCGTGCAAAGAAACCATTATCCGGAAACTAATAAAGTTTCAAAACCCCTCTTTTTATAATTCTTTGATCTCCGATAGGCATTGAAACGGTGCGTCGTGATAACTCACCACTCGTCGCTAATCTAATGAACACCTGCCTGCAAAAGTTGCTTATCGAACGTAATCCTGACGGCGCCGTCGAATATGCGAAACGTGTAATTGCCGATTTACTATGTAATCGTGTTGATATCTCGCAACTGGTTATTACAAAAGAGTTAGCAAAGACCGATTATGCCGCCAAGCAAGCGCATGTGGAACTAGCAAATAAAATGAAGAAACGTGATCCTGGCACAGCACCAAAGTTGGGCGATCGTGTGCCTTATGTTATATGTGCAGCTGCAAAGAATACACCCGCTTACATGAAAGCAGAAGATCCTCTGTACGTATTGGAAAATTGTGTACCCATCGACGCTACCTACTATCTGGAACAACAGCTTTCCAAACCTTTATTGCGCATATTTGAGCCACTGCTGGGCGATCGCGCTGAATCAATTTTACTGAGTAAGCTAAAAGTTTTCTATATTTCCGTATGTATTTAAGTTAATCAAATGCTAATTGCAGAGGGTGAGCATACTCGCACACGTGCTGTAGTCACATCAAAGGTGGGTGGTCTTGCTGGTTTTATGACCAAGAAATCATCCTGCCTTGGCTGTCGCGCACTTATGCCTGCTGGTTATGAGAAGGCTGCTCTATGTCCACATTGTGAGCCACGCATGAGTGATCTTTATCAACGTGAGGTTATAGCTAAACGCTCTTTAGAGGAGACTTTTGATCGTTTGTGGACCGAATGTCAACGTTGTCAGGGTTCATTGCATGAAGAAGTTTTGTGCTCGAACCGCGATTGCCCAATTTTTTATATGCGTCAGAAAATACGCATGGATTTGGATACTCAAGAAAAGCGTGTGCAGCGTTTTGGCGCACCAGATTGGTGATCGATTTGCTAAGTTACACTGACAAAAATAATATATTATTTATTTTTTTTTGCAAATATTTTTGTATGAAGAAAACATTGAAAGAGCTAATTGATTTTTATTACAAATCATTACCATTAAATTAGAGTGAATCATATTTGAAACATTCTCCCTCGTCGGCATTATATTATAGTCAATGTTAGTATGTAGTTCGCGTGTTTCAAAGTTACGAAGGCACTCATTCCATAAAAAAAATCTTTATAGATGAGGAACAGGTTTCCTGACACACGTTTAATGTTTCCGACCTTTCTATTGATGGATGTGTTGACCACGTAGTAGTCATTTGTTGCTAGAACAAAGAAACAACACTTAAAAATACTTCCTTTTATATTTTCTTTATTAATGCTATCAATTACATCGTTTTTTATTTTTTCTCTTTTTACAAAGAACCCGCCAATCATTGATTAAAAACTAAAATACCTACAATTCGTTTTGCTAGTGGAAAGCATGGCGCTACCATATTCGTTTTCCTTGTTTCATTTTAAACGTAATTTACTCATAAACACAATCAGGGAGTAAATGCAAGATAAACAAACCATTTTGAGCAAATCAACACAAAATGAATTCGGATGTGAAAGAAGAAATAACTATATTAAATACATTTGTCTTGTTAATTGCACATAATTTTACTTTACAAATTTAAACGTTGCCAAATAATCATTTTATGGTGGCTTTTAAAAACTGAATTACATATTTTTGATAGGTAGCGCCCTGATGAAGTCACATTTCAATAGCAATATTTTATAGTAATACGTTTTTTCATTAATGTACACTTGCAATAACAGTTTTGATGTCTACCAACAAATTATTTGGTTGCATATTCTTATATCTTGCATACTTGTATGTATATAAAATGCATATAATTACTTAAAATTAAGAACAAAAAAATATTATTTAAAAATGACTTGGTTTTTTTTTATCTTCAGTAGGTAGGGAAAAAGGAAATTATTTGCATGTCTAGTTGCACTATTTACGACTTTGCAATGTATTGGACAACCAATCCATCGCTTGATCTAAGCCCTCACCTTTGGTCGCTGACGTTTTAAATATTTGAAATGTACGATTTTTTAAATTTTCCAAACCAAGCGCATGATGCACTTCCGCAACGGTCATGCAACCCTCCATATCCTGTTTGTTCGCAAGTACAACAAGTATGGCGCCGGCAAGCTCTTCTTCCTTTTAAGAGGAATATAACAAAATAAAATATTTATTGAATACTGTTCTATTCTGCTTAATATTTTTAATGGCATAACTCACCCGCAACATGTAGAGCAGTTCATCTTTTGAAATACCTATCCTATCTCGATCGGCAGAGTCGACTACATAAATTATAGCATCTGTGTTGCTATAGTAACATCGCCAATATGGTCTGCAAATAAGCAGAAGTATCAGTAAGTTTATATTATTGTATCTCATGATATTGAGAGGCAAGAACTTTTTGATAGTACTAATGCTTGCTCGAGTATAGATAGTAACGACCAAGGACTTTCGGTTTAACCGCACTACACAAAAGATTCGAAGAGTGTTTTGGCTGTTACTCTAATAATGGAGCGAACTACTTCCCTATAAAAATGATGATCGCTATAAAAAAAAACAAATAGCATGAGGAATGTCTCTTCCTGTGGGTAAAAAAACAACTTCCACCTTTTCGATAGTAAAATATGTAAGCTATTTATTTATGTGCTATGCTTTAGTGCAAAACTTGATGGTTGTTTCCAACCAGCTTAAAATTTTCTTAAAAGCTAGGCTGATGTAACATCGAGCTACTTTACTGCCGTAATATAATCGCAAGGTGAACTAAGTTGTTGTTGTTGTAGTGATAAGGACATCCCCCGAAGATTTTGGGTAGTGTTATCGATGTTGATGGATGCAGATGCGGTACTTTCCGCTAACAAACACCATCAAGGTATCTCGTGTATGATCACATGGAAGCTACACAATTTTGTTTTCTCTCTACAACAAACTCATCAACTACAAGAACCACATGAAAATTTTAAAACCTTTCAGGTTGCCAGCGCAATATATAGCTTCTCCAAACCCAATTGTCAACCTCACCTGTCCGTGGCGAGTCCTGTTACATTAACAACCGAGGCTCTGACGACCCCGAACTCCTCATGGATCTAGGGGGTGGGAGGGCGGTATGACCTAGAAGGTCGAATGTGGTTGTTGTTGTTGTAGCGATAAGGTTGTTCCCCGAAGGCTTTGAGGAGTGTTATCGATGTGATGGTCCTTTGCCGGATACAAATCCGGTACGCTCCAGTACCATAGCACCATTAAGGTGCTAGCCCGGCCATCTCGGGAACGATTTATGTGGCCACATTAAACCTTCAGGTCATTCCCTCCCTCCCTACCCCCAAGTTCCATGAGGAGCTTGGGGTCGCCAGAGCATCGTCTGTTAGTGAAACAGGATTCGCCGCGGATTGGTGAGGTTGACAATTGGGTTTGGAGAAACTATATATTGCGCTGGCAACCTGAATGGTTGCGCTACACAGCCCCTTGAATCTGGTATTTTAGTCGCCTCTTACGACAGGCATACCTACCGCGGGTATATTCTGATCCCCTAACCCGCTGGGGTGGTCGCATGTGGTCATAACAAATTATTCTGAAATGGTCGGGCTTGGTCGGAACGTTCCTGATCTGCATCCGGCGAAGGACCATCAACATCGATCGGGGAGTGTCCTTATCGCTACAACAACAACATCTCAAGAAGCGTCGTTTGACACTCCATCCTTTTGGGATTTGATAAGGTGTAGTCAACGAGGCCCCTGTGCAATAGATCTTAGGCAAAAAGTAATCAATTTACCATAAAAAATGTTAACGTTTTACAAGACGGTGCACCACCTAATTTTTATCAATAATTATCAAAGGTGGTATCAAAAGACGCGTTTCTGGCACCGTTTTTAGAATCAGAAAGCGAAAATAAAAAGGCCGCAGAAAGGTCGGCCAAAAATACTATAGACCATCTAGGGATCATTTTCTTGTTGACTGTAAATATTTTACGACAGAAATATTTGCTTTTGGATTCTAAAAACGGATTTTGAAAAGCGCTTTTGGTACCACCTTTTCGAATATTTGATAAAATTAGGTGGTGCACCGTCTTGTAAAACGTTACCAAAAAAAGGATGTGTACTTGTTTTCATATACCTTATACTGGTCTGTCCGCCCAAATCCCATACTTGAAATTTCAAATTTTTGTATGTAACCTGTTCGACATTGAAACCAATTGTGGGTATCGTGGTGACCACTTCACCAACTTGTAGTCGATAGAGTATAGTAGTTTTGCCAGCGCCGTCCAGCCCCAATATTAGTATACGCATTTCGCGAGAGCCCAACAGTCCACGGAAATAGCTAAAGACACCACCTGCAATGCAAGTTTTAAATGAAAATATTTGCTTTGATGTAGGTCTGTTGACTCACAACACCGGTAGACAGGCACGCACAATTTGGAACACTCGCCTGCCTGTCAATTGCTGGTGTCACATAAAACTCACCCATTTTATTTTTTTTAATGCTATTAGACGTCTGCGCGGATTTGGTTTTCTACAAATATATGAGGGGTTTGGATATTTCCTATCTCATATACTATTTAATACACGTTCATTTGTTAAATTAATATTAATATGCAAAAATAAAGTTATTTCCCTTTTCTTACATATGCGATGAGGAAACGGTTCGATTTACATATGTCAAAAGTTGCTTGTCATTCGAATCGGTTATGACGTGTCTCCAAAATGTGACGCAGTGTTGCATTATAAGGGAAGCGTTATAAC